>JANHAO010021124.1:0-12611 GCA_026873985.1 Saraca asoca | reverse complement strand
GCTACATCAGATGGATGTAAAAACTACCTTCTTGAATGGTGATTTATATGAAGATGTCTACATGGATCAACCAGATGGGTTTATTCAAAATGGCAAGGAACATTTGGTGTGCAAATTGAGAAAATCTATTTATGGATTGAAACAGGCCTCGAGGCAGTGGTATCTAAAATTCGACCATGTTATTTGCTCCTTTGGTTTTAAAGAAAATGTAGTTGATCAGTGCATTTACTTGAAGAATAGTATGAGTAAATTTATTATTTTGGTGCTATATGATGATATTCTTTTGGCCAGTAATGACATAGATCTTTTGTGTGAGACTAAGTGATTGTTGACAGCACATTTTGATATGAAGGATCTTGGAAATGCCTCCTTTGTGTTGGGTATTGAGATCCATCATGATCGATCACGTGGTATTCTTAGCTTGTCTTAACAAAGATATATTGAAAGACTTTTGAACTATTTCAATGTGCAGTCTTAGAATTCTTGTATAGCACCCATTCAGAAGGGTGAGAGACTCTTTAATATCCAGTGCCCTCAAAATGATACAGAATTTGTAGAAATGGAAAAGGTCCCATATGCTTCTGTTGTTGGCAGCCTCATGTATGCTTAAGTTTATACACGTCTAGATATTGCTTATGTTGTTAGTGTACTTAGGAGATACTTGAGCAAACCTGGTGTGGCACACTGGCGAGCAGCAAAATGAGTCATGCAGTACATGCAGGGTACTAAAGACTACATGCTCACTTACAGCAGGTCTGATTCCCTTGAGCTAGTGGGATATTCTGATTCAAACTACAGAGGCTGTCTAGATGATTATAAATCCACATCAGGGTATATATTCATGCTAGCCGGAGGAGCTGTATCATGAAAAAGTGCTAAGCAGACACTTACAGCTACTTCGACTATGGAAGTAGAGTATATAGCTTGTTACGAGGCTACTCATTAGGCAATGTGGTTAAGGAATTTCATTGCAAAATTTTAGATTATGGAGAGCATTTCCAGACGTCTGACCATCTACTGTGATAACTCTGCTATAGTATGCTTCTCTTAAAATACCCGGAGCTCTAAGCGCTCAAAGCATTTTGAAACAAAGTATATGTTTGTCAGAGAGAAGGTTTGGGAGCATAAAGTTCATGTCAAGCATATTCCTATAGAGCTTATGTTAGTAGATCCCCTAACTAAAGGCTTAGTTGTCAAAGTCTTTATAAATCATGTAACCAATATGGGTTTAATGAAATCTTTTGATGTTGTGTGTTAGTGGGAGTCTGTTATATCAATATGTAGCAACATTGTATTTGATTACTATGTCTCGAGACTTTTCGTCCTATTTGTATAAAATGTTGCTATTTTGTAGTTGCCACATGTTGTTGTTATTTTTATTATGATTATATTGTGTAATTTTGTATTGTGGCATATTATGGAGACATTCTAGACCCAGTCCCATTTTATGCTGAGATATATTGTTGAATCTCATATGGCATCTTAGGCGGATGGCAGGGCCAATTTTGTTGGGAAGTTGCACAATGATCACATTTTGGCATGCTATTTTGTTGTGCATTTCCTTTTCATATATCCACACTCATATTAAGTCACCAGATTATAAGTGTCTACATGTAGGAAATTATTACTCCTTAGAGTAAGTTTTCTGCATTCTTGAGATGCTTTTGCATCCATTTTGGACTGTTGAACTTTTGCGTTAAGTCATTGAGTCATGGGTATCTTGCGATATCTATACTCCTTCGAGTATGATTTTTTGCATCGTTGAGGTACTTATGCACCTCTTTTGGACCTTATCATATGAGAGTGTTGGCTTAATATAACATCCAGTTGTGGCCGCATATTGTTAATTAATCTGTTTGTCTTATTGCATTATGTCATTCAAGTGGGAGAAATGTTAGCATTTTAATCTGGACTGACATAATACAATAAGGCTAAGGTTAATTAGCCTATCATTTTGTATGAGCCTACTTTGTAGAAAGCCCATTTAGTGTTGTGATCTTTTAACTGGGCTAATGTGGATATGGACCCTATGATTGGGCTTACTTTTGATGGGTTAGCTTGCCCCATCTTCTTTATAATCATAGGGCAGGCCCCTATTCCTAATCACTTCAGAAGATTAATTTCCCCATCAAAGCTGATCAGAGAGTCTGAGTGGTATAGGAATAGTCTCTCCTTTTTTCTTTCCTCTGCAGGACTTAGAATTGACATGGCTTCTTCATCAACTTTGTTTCCAGGTAATTCTGGAAACCTTCTGTTATAATTTTTGATAGTATATATTATTACATGTCATATGTTGTGATTAGATAATACAGTTTAGCAAAAGACTGTATCACATGCGAACAACAAGTGCACCAATGTCAATGGTAGAAATCTTGCTTTTGGTTAATGCATCAAATTTTGTAGCAAAGACAGAAAGAATTAAAAAGAGAAAGAAAAAATAGGATAAACACAAAATTCTAATAGTCTGGGGTTATATTAGATTGTTAGACATCTTGACACAATAATGAGAATACTTAAAGAAAAAATTGTTCCACACACAATTATGTACATCTGACTCAATTGTAACACGTAAAATAGTATTAGGAGAGAATACTTAAAGAGAAAATCTCCCATAAATTTAATTTCTACAAAGTGTATGATGCATTTTAGTAAATAACATGTTAATAATATATGATTGGATATGAACTTAAGTGAATCATTACAAATTTAGATTTTTGATGAGATGCTTGTAACAATTTGATATTTTTCATCAATAGTCACTTTAGAAGAATAGGAATTGATAGTTTCTTTAAGCCTTCCATCACTTACAAAGTCACAAGTATGAGTAGAGTGATTAGAGCATAAAATCAAAGATTCCATAGCATAACACAACATTGAGAAACAACTCTTGTCCTATTTTGCATTATATACTCCCAAACCCTATTGCTCCAATAACAAGATTGAAAACAGTCACAATAGCCATATGTGAAAGGATATTGAACACCTGATTGCAGATAATCAATGCCTTAATGCCAAACAATCATAGGTGAAAGAAATTATTTTCTTTTCTAATAAGAGAATTAAAAAAAATAAAGGATAAGAAATCCTTCTAAGGACGAAAGGATAGGAAAACAAGGAACATTAGCTCAAATGAGTTCTCCAATTCTTCTGTATATCTATTTTGAGGAGAACAAATCTTCAAATATACAAGATCAAGTTCTGATGGCTTAGGTCATCCTATAATTAATATTAAAGCATATGCATAAGTGACACAGAGCATTTCACTTTAAATTGCTAAAACTGGTTCATTTCATATATATGGATCTTGTATATATCATCAAAATTCTTAATAGCTGAATTGAAACCTAATCTACTAAGTCCATAATCAAAACCTGATGTAGCTCAACATTAGGCCAATCATGCTTAGAACAAGAATATGTGAGATGATTAATTAGTCAAAAATCAAATTTTTATTGCATTCTTAAGGAACACACACTGAAACATATGACAATTAGCTAGGTTTGTTGTTATTGGTGAATGAACATGATGACTTTTAAGGTTGCTTCTTATCTCATTCTTTGTGTTTGATCGTGACATCCGAGATGAACACTAGCCATTACTAGAGAAGCAATTTTACTAATAGCTTCAAACTCATGGAAGTGGATTGCTACAGAAAGTATTAAAAAAACTACAGTGAAGATGATGGCATAATGATGAGGCATAAAACATCTAATATAAAGCTGTAAATTTTCATTAAAGCCTTTTCCGATAAATAGAGACTAATTTTTTAGGAATAACCAACAAATGAATAATCTATAAGTTATGTAGTCCCAAACTCTTGGTAACAAGCTAGAAGAACCACTTAAGATATCAATTCTAATTACAACATGACTTATGTAAATAGTGAATCAATGTACTAGAAACTACGTGTAAACTTACATCAAACCCATATGTTATTAAACCATAACTCTCCTTACTAGAAATTCAGACTCTATAGACGAGATAATTTTAGTTATTTCCGATTTTGCAATTATAGCAGGCTTTAGATCATCATCACCAATTGAATGAGTAACCTACGAATGAACATAGACTATACTACTTACAATTTCCCTTTAAATTGTAGGTTTGATCCAAAGAGAAACAAAAAAAAAAGTGATTGAAAGGCTACGTTAGCAAAGTAGATTAATTTAAACTTAGTTCTACATGATAAGTGATAACATGATATAGAGATGCATCATTTGAGGCAAAATTTGAAATATGGGCATTAATAAACATGTACAAGTTACTTAGGACAGTGTTGATTACATTAATTATTGTTTGAAGATTCATCATTTTCAACTTGACCAATAGCAAATGGTTATCTATTAATGCAACTTGTATATCCTATGAGAATTACAATTTCTATAGTTCATTTTAAATACGAAATTGATTTGTAAGCTATGGAAGTTATACATCATTTGATAATAACATTATCAAGCTTAAGGAACAAGAGAGGCAAAACTATAATTTTCTTTACATTAATTATTGGTAATAGTCTAATAGAGTTGAGGCAGTAAATATTTAGGGAAGGTATTAACCATGAACTCTATGTGAAAATTATTCTATAGAAGCCATAAGGAAACAAAGTATCTTTGCACCCACTAAAAGATGATTCAAAGAGATATACTAGTAACACTAGTGGTGTTACAAATGGTCAAATCAAAAGAGGAATGGTTTTGCCATTCTAGTCCCCTTCACTAGCTTTAAACCATCTTAACTACTCTGTGGATATGTTTGCAGTACAATGGCGATGCTTAAACTTGCATAGACATGTCTCTATCCATCATTAATTACTACAACCCCTATTTCCCAATCTCTTCACAATGCTATTACCATGCTTATGCAATCTCTATCTAAGCTTGCTAACATAAACTTCAAGTTCTAAGTGCTTGATAGATTCAATATTGAAGATTACCTCTTTTTGGGTGGAAAGACTTGCATTACAAGCACATTTATTCTTTTCAACCTTTTTTCTTTGCAATAAAATTCTATAGCCATACTTTCTGATTTTGTGAGGATTTTATGAGTGTACATGTAGGTTGTTGGAGATTGAAGGAAAATGCTATATGTATACAAGTAATGTGTACAAACATTTTTCACTTAGAGAAGTTGATTGATGTCATATACAAGGTTTATATGCTCTTCCTCAGGAGTTGATAATGAGATTTGGTTATATTCAATGTAGATATGACATCTATTTAACTAATCATAAAAAATATATCATTAAGTAGGTGAGAAAAAAGTGCAATAGTGTGCTAATTATAAATAATATGTCTCCTTTTGTATTGGATTAAATGTAAACAACATGCATACTTTATGTATCATCAAAAAAGAAGTGTGAAATGTGATACAAAAAGTCGAAACACTCTTAACTAGAATGTGTTGTTACCTGAATGGAAAATTGTAAGTTTAGAAGAAGTTACATAAATGGCTAAAAATAATTACTAAAATGAAAGAATAGAAAAGGAAGAAAAGTACAAAGCTTGTAAGGAGGCAAAAGAAAAAAACCCAAATAATGAGGCAGAAGTGTGGAGAGCCATTGGATATTTTAGATGAAAGAGAGAGAAAGAGAAACAGAGAATCCCAATGCTCAGAGAGAGACGCAGACAATCAAGCCTATTGTTCTCATGCTTTAATAACCAATTAAACTAATCTTCTCAGCTCAAATTCATCAATCCCTCCCTTCCTCCCTCATTCCTCTCCCCCTTCTCTCTCTTCCCCTTCATCCAAAACTCCATCCCCTCCTTCTCTCTCAAATAAAACTCTAGAATCTAAATACCTTTGTATTCCATGAACTAATAAAAAATTTCATCTTTTTTTTTTTATCAAACAAGCTTAGAGAAATTTTAAGTGTTTTTAGTTGATATTCTCTTAGAGTGATAATTAACTTAGCTGGAAGAAAGACTGGTAGATATATTGAGGGTAGTATAAGCATTTCTGGTTATCCTAAGAAGGAAAGTAGACTAAGGTGCAAATTAAATGGCAATTACTAAACAGGTGGATAAACTACTAGATATCTCAAACCAAAAAAATTACATTATATGTTTTTTGAACGATATATGTTTCTATTTTACCAGAGCATATGAAGAAAACTCAAACTAAAAAACTATATTATATACAAAATTACATAGCATACAAACAACTAAGCAATTTAGAGAATCAAACAATTAAGCAACTTAGAGAATCAAATAGAGAAATTAAAGGGGAGAGGGATTAAGGAGCCCACCTTAAATGGAAGACATCGATGATTTGACAATAGGATGTAATAGCTTGAATAGAGGTGAGGATAGAGGAAGCATTGTCAATAGCAAACATTAAATGATGGAGAGCAAATGTGAGATGACAGATCAGGAAGGGAATCAAATTTTTTTCACTAGCAAATTAATTTGGGGTTACACTAGGCACTTAGTGATAGTTATCCTAGGAACTACCTCTAAATGATAGGCTTGATCGAAATCTATCAACGGTTATCCTAGGAACTACCTCTAAATGACATGTGGACCCAAAATTTAGTGATGGCCCACTTCAATCACTGTTAGTTAATTGCCTCAAGAACCATTTTTTTGTAGGGCATATTGTTTGATATTAATTCTTTTAATTTAATATAATATCATATCATGTTAAATAAAATATATGTGTAGGTAAAATGATATGATTTATAGATCTTATTTTATTAGAAAATTTGATAAATGGGTGTATTGTAATTATTGTAATCGTTGCAACTATAATAATATATAATGTTATAGTGTTGTAACTACAATTCACTATGACATTTTTGATTTCTAAAAAAAATCACAATTACAATATGATTAAATTATGACGACCCATTCACAATATTACAGTGCAATTTGAATCCCTCGATTAGCACAACAATATACTGATATGCAAGTGGGATTCACTAGGAGTTTAGGATAACATAAAAATTTTAGTTACCAACTATGTTGTAGTTGGTAACTGAAAATAAAACATTTTGGCCTCAGAAAAAGATACAAGATTTTTCTCCTATGTTACTTATAATATTGTGTGAGTTTTTTTCTTTTTCCGATTACACAGGAATAGAACTACATGTGGATGAAATACTAGTTATCAAAGTTGTAAACATTATAGCAGTTGGTGACAAAAGGAGTAGTCCAACAAGCATAATATCCTATACATGTGTAATGTAGCTAAGATAGACAAGCCTTGATATCCTTTGCCAGAACAGCCATCCTTGTCATGTTGCAGTCTAGGTTTAGAAGCATCTTGCACAATGTATCATTAGGCATGAGAATAGTCATTTGATTCCATTGGCAGATCTAGTTAAGTGAGAACAATTTTCAAATTGCTGTTAGTAAACATAAGGTCTTGGATACTGAATATTTGGTTTTGAACTTACCTGCCATGTAGTAGTCATAGCTCTCCCTAATGAGACATCTACATTTGATGAAGGAACTTCCTTGGTTTGAAAATTTCCTAACCTGGAAAAGGAAAGCAAGATACATGATAGTGTCCCATATAGGAGGAATGATAGTTGATCTTATCTTTCAAACTTGAGAAAGGAACTTTGTGGTTAAAGTAGAATCAACTTGATCCAAAGTTGAAATATACTATATTTACAACCTGTTTATGATGTCTATAGTAGCCTTCAGGTTTGGCTACTTTCCTTTGAAGACAAATTGGTTTATGCTAAACCATATATCATACAAGGTGATGGCTAGTTGGTAGGTGAGATATTGGTTGATGAGGGGGTGATGAAGAGATGTTTGAAGATAGGTCTTTAACCATTGCCTTACATCCTGGGGATGGATATGGTCTGCCTTGATGGTAACTTGATAGCCAAACCACATTGCTTTGGCAAACTCACATGTAAGAAGGATATGATTCTGAGTTTCATTGTCCATTTGACAAATAGTGTAGATCGTAAGTATCTAAAGGTGTCATGTATTGAGGAATACCTATGTAGAAAGCACATTATGACATATTTTCCATAAGAAGATAAGAATTCTTCTTGATAAAGCTATCTTCCACAGCTCTTTCTAGGGAAATTCTTCAAAATTTATATCTTGGGAAGGAGATGTTAACATCTGGTAACCTTTGTGGATGGAGTATTGGCCTGTGGCTACTTTATGCCAAGCTAACCAATCTGGGGTCTCCATTGAGGAGATTGGTATGTTATGAAAGATCCATTGACCTATATTATGTGTGAAGGTCTGGTACAATTTGATTCCATTCCATATACTTGAACTATGATTGATTAAGTTAGCTGCAACCTCAAGACCCTATGGTAAAGGGGCAAGTTCATGCCACTAGAACTTGCTTATGAGTGAGATAGATCTACCATCTCCTATTTGCCACCACAAGTGGTTGGTAACGAAGGTTGATATTTGTGAAATCTGTGATCAACTCCAGTTGCCATTGGAATGCTTATCCATAATATTCTTTATATTTCCTCTTCCATGCTTCTAAATAATTAGATTGGCCATGAGTGACTGAGGTTTAGTGAACACTCTCCAAATTTGTTTGGCTGTCATTGCATTATTAAAAGCTTTCATTTTAACAAATCCAAGTCCTCCTTGGGATATTAGGGCTATAAGTGATTCCCATGTTAAGGAATGCATCCTAGATCTTGTAGAAGTGCTTCCCTAACAAAAATTGGCAATCATTATTTCAATTTTTATATAGATCCCTTTTTAGTGGAGGGGAGGTTGCCATGTGATAAACTGGCAAGGATTGAAGGACATGTTTACATAGGATTAATCTTTTAGCTTGGGATAATAAGTTAGCTTTCCAACCAGCCAATTTCTTTGCTAATTTACTTATAATCTCTTGACCAATTAGTTTCTTATTATCTTTCCTATCAATAGATATGCCAAGATATTTACCTAATGTTCTATGAATCTAAACTCCTAAACCTCCTCCTATTAGTTTTCTGACTAGTCTTGGGGTGTTGGTACTAAAAACAATAGCAGAATTATGTTTATTTATTTGGAGGGTAAAGATAGCACCAAAATGGGTAATAATTTGTGGGATCATTTCACAAGTTGTTGGATTTGCCTTAAAAAAAAGTAGTAGGTCATTTGTATAGAATAAGTGAGTAATGGTTGGCCATGACTGATGGGTTTGAGTACCCTGAATGTCCTTGGAAATTTCCACCTTATGAAGCATGGAGGACAGGACATTTGCACATAAAAAAAAGATGTAAGATGATAAGAGGTCACTATGTTTAAGACCTCTCTGAGGAATGATAGGGTCAGATGGAACACCATTGATAAGAATTCTATATGAGACTATACTAACACACTGCATTATTATTGTGATCCAATGTTGTGGGAATCCCATTCTTTGAAGAATAGCCTATATGAGAGGGAATCATATGCCTTGTTAAAATCTATTTTAAATGCTGCCCAATAATTCTTTCTACCTTGGCATTTGTTCATGAATTGCATAACTTTAGAGGCAATAATAATGTTATCAGAGATCAATCAACCTTTGATAAGGAGAAATGATCCTATCCAGTAAAGATTGCATCTTTAGGAACAATAATTTAAAGATGGCCTTGTATATGACATTATAGAGGTTGATAGGCCTGCAATGCTTGAAATTTTGCTGATTTTTTTCCCTTTGGGATCAAGCAAATTAGAGTTTTGATTGATTGCCTTTAGTAAGAATCCCTTATTCAAAAAAGAATGGATGCAATTAGTAACATTTCTTCTTACAGCATCCCAAAATTTTTGGAAGAATCTAGCAGGGAAACCATCCGGTCCTAGTATTTTATCAGGATGACATTGGAATATTGCCATTTTGACTTCATCAATTGTAAAGGGTTGCATCAACTTGTGAATCTATTCTAGTGAAAGCACTGGGATATCTAGTTGTGAGAGGTCAATGGAAAGATCTACATGTTGTTGTGGTTGTGAATATAAATGTTGAAAGTAAGCCACAAGGCTATGGATTTCTTGAATATCATTACTCCATTGGCCTTGATCATTTTGAATTAATTCAATTGTCTTTTTAATTCTTCTTCTATTAATCAAGTTATGAAAATATGTTGTATTCCTATCTCTATTGAGCAGCCAATTTTTGATGTGCCTTTTGAGTTCTATTGATCTGTTGGCATTGTAGAAAATAATCCAATTGATCCCTTAGTTGTTTTTCCATATGGAAATAATTTGGTTTAAGGTTTTGCTGCAATGAGTTTATATGTCTCTCCAATTCTTGAATTCTTTTTTGCAAGTGACCAAAGGTTTTCTTATGCCGTTGTTTTAAATAGTTAGCTTTGAGTCTAAGTTTAGTACCTAGTTGAAATGATAATGAGCCAGTACATTGAGAAGCCCAAGCCCTTGGAATGACAGCTAGGCAATCCGAATATCGTGCGAGTTAAACCATGTATAATATCTGCCGACCATTAAACTTGTTCTACATATAGACTTTGAACCCATGTACATAATGTTAGACTTTTGAACATATAGGACACACATAGTTCAATCCACAATATGACGTAAGGAAGAATGGCAGTAGGGTAGCCGTAATTGTTGACAAATGAATGAAGGCTTTTTCTAGGATTCTTCCTTCATTGCTTGTAAATATATCTAGCCGAGTAGCTGGGAAAATTTAAGAATAGATTGACAAGTTACTCATGTTTTGAGTATGAAAAGATGTACAAATTAGAATATGTAAAAAGAGAATAAATATTTTGTTATCTAGATTTCTATATAAATTTATCATAACAATATTTGAATGATCTTTTTTTCTAATCATTGATTTCTTCTTCTATAGAATAATCCTTAGAACAGGATAGATGATCCCTTTTAACAGCAGGATCATTGTTTACTTTAATAAATTCTTTATCTCTTAGATCTAATCATTAGACAAGGGAGAAAAAAATCTACTACTGGATGTGATTAGTAGTAGGATTGGCTAAGTTAGAGACTAGGGACTAACCTTACTTTCATTAAAAACAAAAAAATATATCAGACTAAACCGTCTATTACAATATAAGCTCAATAAAAACAAGACTCACATTATCTTTAATATATGGACCTAAGTGTTATAAAAAATTCAAACTTAATTATTACAAAAATGAATTTAAATAAAATATAGTTTATTGTGATATTAATATAATATTATAATTTAGATTTTATTATTAATCTAAAATATGTTACACAACCTAAATTAGCTATCTGGACTTCTTTGGTGATGCTTGTGTGGATCTGAGTCTCGATCCGATTCTTCGTATATGATGTTTTCTATTTATATTCTAGTTGTTTGTTGATATTTTTAGTCTCGTTTGAAAGCTTTAGTTCTCTGACTTTAGGCTAAGGTGTTTGTTGTAGTCTTAAAGAGGAATCAAGCCTTTGTTTCTGATGCTCATCTGAATCAGTTTTACAGTGCTCCTCTGTAATTTGGGACATTAACCTAATTAATTACAAATAATCCCATGCGCCATGTGATCGGTCTGGATAGATATATCAACGAATGAGATAAATAAAATAAAGACTACCAGTAACTTGGAGAAAACCAAACAAACTGTAACAGCTTGAAATAAAAAACACAGTTGCACGCCACTCAACAAGTCAAGAAAGACTTCTCAATCAACCCTTAATTAAAAATTAATTAATTAGTGAAATTCTAATTATAATGATTAAAGGGGAATTTTATTTAGATAAGAAAAGGGGTTCCAATTAAGAACCTGATGTGATTACATAATATTTTAATTCTATATTATCAGTTTGTAATTTTAAAAGTAGCTACTTCCTCATGCTTGAAGCATCGAAGTTGCCGTGGATGATGGATCCGTTGCCATTGCCGACAGCATAGCCACTGTTGTTTACAAGAAGACCACCGAAGTTGTTGCAGTTGTAATTCCCATTACCAAAGTTTCTCCAGCTGTGGACCCCATTGCCATCACTTGAACCAACCTCCGCTTCACGGCTGCCGGTGCCGCCATAGATGATCGATCCATTGACATTGCCCACCGTATAACCACTGTTATTGACGACTTCGCCGGCGAAGTTGTTCCGGTTGTGACTCCCATTGCCAAAATCTGAATAAAAGGCAGTTTCTTCCTCCGTACGACGGCCGGTGCTGTCGTTGGTTGTAACCACAGCATGTTTGCTATCCTCCGCGTTTCCGTTGGTCTTGCCTTCCATCCTTTGAGTTTCAGTGACGGCGGCGACTTTCTGTTCCATGTTGTCAGCCATGGATGAAGACCTTAGTAACTTACTAATTTTCCTTGGGTTGCTCTTCTTAATTAGTAGATACTAGATATAATTCTCCTTTTATAAGTGCAAAAGGACTAATTGGGTATTTGAAAATGTTACATAATATAAAATTTTATCAAATCATGTTTCCACCTAGTGCCAAATCGTCCAATCAAGAGCTTAATCTTAATCTAGACGGCACATGATGAAATAAATTTTATATTTGAACTATCTCCGTTGATTTTGACTTTGGGAGGTATTACGTAAAGATCTAACAATGCCAGTTCCTAACGGAAAAAAGATCCAACATTAACAAGACGAAAAGAATCTGAAATCTCACAGGAAATTACATTATCCTTAAAGCACAGTATTTACCTCCAAATTTCCAAATTTTATTTGAGATAAACATAATTA
>JANHAO010021123.1:0-12617 GCA_026873985.1 Saraca asoca | reverse complement strand
TGCTTAGTTTTCCTATCCTCTTCCTATAATTGATCATTAAGCAACAATCATATAACATCTAAATCAAATGAAGCTATTCAACTCATATATTCATAGTAAAACAAAGAGGAAATATGAAAGAAATGACCAGCAATTGAATGTTGAATGGAATATCAAGATCTTAACATAAATCTTCAAGTCTGTTAACCCCTTATGCTGATTACAAAGTTTAGCCTTCCATGGAAGGCAGAAAATACAAAGAAAAGAAGAAAGGAAATGTCCTACTCTACTACTACCAAAAACTAAACTAAAAACTACTCTAAAATTCCTTAGAAAATTGAACTAAAACTCTCTAAAACTAAAAGGACTTTGCTGCTTAGGAAAAGAGAAGAGAAGTTAGCTATATGGTTGGTGAGTAGGCAATGATGGCTGGTCTGGTTGCTTGCTACCATTTTTCTTATGTGTTCTACTTCAATATAGACTACTTATTCTGGGTTTTCATTGACTTATGGGTCTCTAGCTGGCTGAGTGTGAGTTGGAGCAAAGGATGATCCATTTGGCTCAAGATCCATGCCAATTTGGGCCTAAAAATCCAATTCTACAGAAGCCCATTTCGTAGTAATTCTATCTCTGTGTTGTAGCTCATTTTTCACACTGATAATGATCCATTCAGTTCAGGAAGTCTTCATAAGAAATGTAGCATTGTGTCTTAGCTTCCAATTGAGCTTAGTTTGACCTTAATTGGATCTCTATAACTCTAGTTATGGTCTAATAAGTGCACAAAGATAAGGCTACCTAGGACAATATTTTGGTTTCAAATTTAACTCCAAATTCAGATAGTCAATTGTAAGATTCAGCCTTGGAAGTCTTCATGAAGTTTGTAGAGCTATGTCTTAGATTTCCTACAAGATAAGAATCACATTAATTGGACAAGCGTAGCTCAAGTTATGACCAGAATACAGAAACTGTTCAAAATGGCCAAATTATGCAGAATTTCTTCTAATGATGCCAATTGACATCACACAATAAAAATGCAATAACACAATTGAAAGTAAGTCATTTCAGACCTTGAAATGCTAATTGAGAGGACAAATAAATAAGCAAAATATTTTGTTATCACTGCCACACCACAGGGAGAAAAGAAGGATGCTAGAGAGGGAAAATCAGGCTGAATGCCATCGGATGAGGTGGCTTGCCAGAACCACAGCATGTCGATTGGACTAGGAAGCTCTGGCTTCGGCTTGAGCTTGCAGGTCACTAGAGATAGCACTAGAGAAAGAAGGGCGATCGAAAAGTGCTGGAAGGCAAAAGTCTGGTGAAGGGGATGGTGGTCGGCATTGCTAGAAGCTTAACACGGAAGAGCATTTGGTCTGATCCTAAAGAGGAACAGTACACGGGGAAGAAAAGGAAGACTTTAGAAATGGAAAGGCCACTAACCGAAGCTCTATCAGGAATCATTGGTGCTGAGGAAGAAGCCGATCGAAGAAAGAGAGAGAGAGAAAGCATTAGAGGTTTTTGGAAAGAAGGGGGGCTGAGGAAATTTTATACAGAAAACAAAATGGGGAAAAATGTATTTTGGCCCCAAACTTTACTCCACCTTATACAAAGGCCTGACTTTACAAAAAAAATTTAATTTAGTCCCTGTCAAATTTTCAATTTAGTCTTTATATTTTAGGTGTTATATTTTACATCCATTTGATGAATTTTCCATCGGTTTTGAGCTGCAAGTGCTACAATCATTTGAATAGTATCCATTTTAGCAATTGGTGCAAATACTTCAAAGTAGTCAATTCCAAGCTTTTGTTTGTAGCATTTTGCAATTGGTCTTGCCTTCAAGCAATCCACCTAATCATCATGCTTGTACTTTGTCTTGTACATCTATTTGACTTTAATATGCTTCTTTGCAAGTGGTAAAGTAGTTAGCTCCCATGTGTTATTTTTCTCTATCGAATGAATCTCATTATGCATTGCTTGAATCCATCATTCATCAATTATTACATCTTCATAGGAAACTGGGTCACAATCTACAAATAGGCAAAAGTTAACAATAGTTTCATCAATGGATATATCTTCATGATTATTATCATATGTAACCACATAGTTTTGCAAACGAGCTAGCATTACTCGTATCCATTGAGGATGCTTTGATGTCTTTAAACTGCTGTTAGTGGAAAAAAGCTTCTAGGGAAAGAATTGTTAGGTGAAGATCTTTTGATTTCCATTGATTTTGGTTCATCTTTTATGATAACACCTTGTTGTTCATATCTTTTATTCCATGCCCATGCTTCTTCATCAATAAACTAAACATCTCTACTCATAGTTACTTCTTTTGTTATAGGATTGTATAATGTGTAACTGTTGGTCACTTTATTGTAGCCAATGAAAATGTACTTTTGGCTTTTGTCATCCAATTTCTTTTTTCACTTATCTAGAATATATGGATATGCAAGATACCTAAATATACACAAGAAAGAGATTTCTGGCTTGTTACTACCCCAAGCTTTTTCTGGGGTTCTTCTAAGAATACTTTTTGTGGGACACTTGCTTAATAAAAATACAACATAGATAATAGCTTCCGCCCAAAAAAGGTTTTGACAGAAATTTTTCTATTTTTTTTTTCAGCTATGCCATTCTACTGAGGTGCATAATTGGTTGTCAATTGACGTTGAATCCCTTGACTTTTACAAAAATTTGAAAATTTATTTGAAGTGCACTGTCCCGTTTATCAAATCTCAAGGTTTTTATATAACAATCACTTTGTTTTTCATCAAAAGTCTTAAATTCTTTAAATTTCTCAAAGGCTTTTGATTTTTCTTTAAGAAAATATACCCAAGTCTTTTTGGTAAAATCATCCACAAAGATTAAAATGTACCTTTTGTGTCCAAGTGATTTTACCTCAATTAGGCCACAGATGTTTGTGTACACTAACCCAAAAGATTGTCTGGCCCTTCTAGCTTTTCCAACTGAAAAGAGTCTTTGTGTTGTTTTCCAAGAATAGACCCTACACATTATCGGTTAGGAGCTTTGATTACTGATAAGCTTGTTACCATCTTTTTCTGAGTCAATAGTTTCAGCCTATGAAAGTTCAGATGACCATACCAAAGATGCCATAACCATTAATCATCTTTCAAAATTGTTGAAAAATTTATCAATGTTTCTGATTGCAAGGTGAGAGGAAACAAGTGATTCTTTGTAATTTGCACTGTTGTAATCATTTTACCATTTTTACCTTTAATTGTGTAAACTCAATTCTGGATATCAATTTTGTATCTTTTTTTCAGAAAGCTGGCTAATACTTAATAAATTCTAATAAAGACTTGGCACAAAATAAACATCAACAATAGTAATATTTATACCATTTTTGGATTTAATGTTGATGTCACCTCTACCTATAACAAAAATTTCAGATGTATTCCTAAAATTTGCTTTTCCACATATAGATTCATCTAGATGTGAGAAAAGCTCCTTCCTTTCACACATGTAATTACTACACCCAATATCAAGATAACATGTATAGTATACTTTATATTTGGCTTGTTTGATTTGTATGCGAGCACTAGGTTGTCTTCCACATTTAGGGTATTTGCATGCTTTGTAGACTCATTCAGTATCTTGGTATAACACTTGTTTTGATAAGGTCCATATTTTTTTGCATATAGAACACTGAACATTAGATTTGTTACCTGCTTCATTGTAACCTCCTTGATGTTTTTGAAAAGTACTATCACTTGATTTTTCTTTATTGGTGGTATTAGAATATCCACCTCTTCCATATCCTTGTTTTCATCCTTGTCCTCGTCCATCATGACCTCAATCTCCTTGGTGGCTTTTGTGATTTTGGTAATTCATAATGCTTTGCAAAGCTTGCTTGGGACTTAAGCTTATGGCTTTCTAATTCATCTGTTGCTCGTGTGAACATAAGGAACCCATTAACCTCTCAATTAACATGGTTAATGTATACTGTAATTCTTCGATTGCTATGGCAATGTAATCAAACTTTACAGTTAAAGATCACAGGATCTTTTCTATAATTCTGGTGTCTGGAATTTCTTCACTATTGACTCTCAATTGGTTAACTATGAACTGAACTTAATCAAATAGACTAAAATTGATTCTGAGTTGTTCATGTGTAATGACTCAAAATCACTTCGTAGTGTTTGTAGCCACATTCCTCTGACACAATCATCACCTTTATAGGATTTTTGCAAAATATCCCACACCTCCTTTACCATATTTGCACATGATATTTTTCCAAATATTGGTTCTTCAATGGCTTTAAAAATTGCATGTAATGCTTTTTGATCTTTCTTTCAAGTCTCTACCAATGTATTTTTCTTTTCTTTCTCCAGTGCAACAAACTCCTTTTGGTCTTGTACTTCAGCATAGCTAATCTCCACCAAATTCCATAAATCTTAGGATTTGAAGAATACTCCCAACTAGACATTCTAATTGTCATAGTTTCTGCCATTCATTTAGGAATCTACAGTTAGATCGAATTTGACATCATTTCACAGCTTGACTTTGATACCAGATGTTGGAACTAAAAATAAAAAAAATAAAATAAAAGAAGAGTATGAAAAAAAAATTCTTTGATTCCAACTTTAACTTAATATACAAAGAAACACCACACTCTATCTAATTCACAAGCTTATTTCTCTTCCTCACTTTTTGATTGCATTATAAAAATTGAAACAAGCTATATTTATAAGCTAAACTAGACTAATAAGATAAGAATAAAATCTTCAACTTCATCCTAACAAATTAGCATTATCTTAACTAAGCTTTATCTGCTACATTCCAAAAATAAAGGCTTAAGGCTTATTCCAACAAATCAACCTTATCTTCATAAATTTTTATCTGCTGCATTCCAAAAATAAAAAATTTAAGATTTATCTTAAACTCCAGTCTTATCTTGTTATAGTTAAGGCTTCAGCTTCCATAATTTAAGGCTTTAACCTTTATCATTTTTTTAAATCTAATTTATATTATTTTCAACAGATCTTTTCTTAGCTCCCTTATAACATCCATCTGGTAAAAAGTTTTGAAATCCTTGCCTATTCTAGTTGCAATTTGATCTTAATTTTAAGAAATGTTTTGAGACCTTATTTTGTAATGGAGAAAAAGAATTTCTAGGCTTATGATTCATGTTTTCCCTCTTTTGATGTAGATTAGCTTCAACAAAAAAAAAACAAATAAAAATGAAAGATTTAGGGAATTTGAGAGAAGGAAGAACAAGAAGGAAAAAATTCAAGGAATTTGTTTTGTTTTCAAGTTTATATATAATTTTTTGGCTTTTTTTTTTATATTGTTTAAGGAAAAGGTGTCAAATTTGACATGCATACAACTTAACAATCGCAATACTAAATGGCAAAGCTCCAATGATGACATAGAGATTGGTAGCCATTGGAATGTTGGAAAAAGGAGATAAGGAAGAAGTTGATAGAGAGAATTATTTATAATTAATAATTAGATTATAGAGAAATTATTTATAATTTATAATTAATTGGTTTGCAAGAGTGGTAAGGTGACAAGGTGGGCTTAACCTATCTTCCTCTTTTGAGTGCCAATTGTTAGTTTAGATATCCTAAAGACAACTGATTGTAATGAATACTATATATATCATATTATATTTAATAAAACATGATGTTTTAACCTTTTTTATAGCCGTCAAGACTGGTCAAAAAGAGTACTGAACCATCAAAACTAACAGTTAAGGTGAGTCCAAGTCATATCCACAAAGGCTGGTGATCTATTTTATATGTTATGATATAGAATGAGGGGTTGGCTACCTAATCACAAATAAGAATTGAATCAAATAGGTTGCATGCAAATCAAAACAAAATCATAATTAAAGGGAATTTAAATAAATAAAGGCTCAATTTATGAGACTTTTGCAACCAATTCATTGATTGATCATTGATTTTATTGTTTCACTTCCATTTTAACCACCTAGCCAAGATATTAATTAAGCCCAACACTTAAATTAATCCCTGTTAATGTCTTCCTAAACTAATCAACTAAGCCCAGCACCTAATTGGCTTTTATTGTTAAATTAGTTGAAACTCAACATTTTAACCAATTTATCAATAACTTTAAGTTCTAAAAAGACCTGGTCTAATTAATTGAATTACTCCAATAGTAACTCAACCAACCCTTAATTCCCTAGGAAAATTGATTTACCCAAGTAGCAAATCAACCTCCGTATTACTACTTCAGCTAAACACAAACAACCATAAGTTACACATGAAAATTTAGCTAGCATTAATTACAATAATAATTAAGTAATGGAACATATTAACTAATTATCCAAAGTAAATTGTATGCAATAAAATCAAGAAATCAATAAAATCAAACTAGGAATGAATTGAAATTAAATTTAAGTCTTGCAATTAAGAAAGAATTAGAACAGAAATTTCCTTAGATTGAAATGAGAATTTAGTTACATATTAATGGAAAATAAAGTATAAAAATTAAAAAAAATAGTAAATATAATTTGGGGCTAGAGTCTTGTCCTTGTAAAGCACCTTTCCTCCTCAAACTTAGAGACATTACAAAAAATGAGTGTAAAAGATATTACAAATGAGGCTTAACTAGCTATTTATAGACTTACTACACCATCTCTTGGTTGGGCTATTGATTAAAGTTGAAAAGAGGCCTAACTAGACTTTTCTCCCTTAATATGAAATGTAGCCTTGTCTCTCAAAAGTCTAATGGCCTTAACCTTTCCTAAAAATTCAATTCCTAGCTCAAATTATGGGCTAAAAACCAAGATAATTTTTTAAAGTAGTCCAACCCGTAATAGAGTTTAGCACTTAAGTTCATAGTCATGTAATTAATTCAAAAAGGTATAATTTTCTCTTAATCCCTTCATTTGAGTTGTTGGTATGGATCTTAGCTATCCTATGGGTGTAGTTTTGCACTAAAATGATTTATAGAGCTCCACTTATGATGAAAATATTGAAACTAGTTCTAGATTACAAATCAACACTTTGTTCCAATTTTTGGGCTTCATTTGACTTCTAAAATAGCTGAACTGGACTAGAGACTCTTTTGACACTTTAGATCTTTCTCTTAGCTTTCCAATGACATAAGAATCACCTAAAACCGAGGTCTAGAACTTAAGATATGCCTAAAAACCTAAAATAATGTAAATTTACCAAATAAATTCAATTAAGTACAAAAAGTGAGCAAACAACAAAACCAATTTCAAGCATTCAATTAAGCACATAAACATGATAAAAGACTGAATATAAAGGGATTTAAAATATGTATAAATTATATTCATCATTCTTTATCAATTTAGTTTTAAATATAAATATATATATGTTTGATATATGTATACTATATTGGATAAAATTCATGAAATATAATTATTTATAAATGAATTATAATTGGGATTGTAATTAGGAGATAAGTTTATATATATAGTTATCTATTTAAGTATCTTTGGTTGTTAATTAATTGAGAAAATAAGATATCAATTATTCATCAGCAAACTAGTATATGTTATATCACCTTCTTCTGAAAGAATCCAGTGATTTCATACACAATTTGATATGTTAATATTTAGACAAACATATGAGAATATGTTATGGAAAATATGACTAGATTGACCTGCCATGAAAAATCATATAAAATGTTGCCATGTGTTAATAGACTTCTTATGTGAAAAATGATATAAGTGATCTTTAGACTTGAGTTTAACACAATATCTTATGTATGGAGTTGTGTATATTGAGCTTATTTTAGGCTTGCACTCTTAAATAGTAAATACAAATAATTTCATGTGTAACACAAAGTAGATGAATGTAATGATTGGTTAAGAGAGAATTCATCTTCCTTGGTAATAAGGAAAGATATTAAAAAGATGTTCTAACACTTGTACTATAATTAAAATTATAAACTTATGTATTGATGATACATAAAAGGAAGTTTTATGTATAATCAATTAGTGATAAAGTTTTATGTATGAACGATTATGAGATAACATATAGTCAAACATACACCTGAGATTAGACGTTCATATTAGGGTTGACACTTGAACCATACCCTAAGTTAAAATTGAATATCAAGAGATGAATAGATTGAATTACATACTAACATTTCATCACAAAAGTTTTAATTTTCATAAATCTATTCCTAGCATTAGGTTGTCATGATGCTTTGCTATACGCCAATCTTGATCTATGAATTTGTTTGAACAATTTAAGGAAATTGTGTTTGAATTAGAATGAGTTTTAATTCAATTAAGCTTATAGAAGCTTGTAAATAAATTCATTGTCAATATGCATGAAAACTTAACAGGTGACACACAATTGAATCTCTTTGATCTAAAGTCAAAGGAAAAGTAGAATGCAAAATGTTGTAAATTCAATAGTTGAATTTGGTGAACATCTTGAAAATTTGAAATGATTAATTGTGTTATAATATGATTAGAACCATTAATTAATTAATTAATGATTTAATAACTCTGAGATTACAATTTTTAAATAGTAGTAAATTTCCATTATTGACATTTAAATATTATAGAATATTTATATTAACTCTGGAGGAGATCATGAATAGAGGAATGATTTGTCACTTAGCAAGTTATTTTAATTTATTAAAACAATTAAAGAATGCTTACATAAGAAAGTTTATGGGTTTTGACTTATAGACAAGTGTTTGGGCTTATTTGACACAAGAAATGGAGCATGAGGTTAAGGAGTGTGGACTCTTTTGACCAAAGGGTTTGCACGACATTAGATGAATGGACGGCAAAAGCAAGAGGAGACCTTAGCTTATTCGCCACTCATGTATACCTTTCACTTTTGCTTGTGCTTTAATCTCTTCTATTTAAAGAGGAGATAAGCTAACCTTTTAATATATAAACAACAATCCTAGCACGTGTGTTATATGCCAACTCTCTGTGTGATCTCACTTCCCATCTCCTCTTTGCATTTAAAAACTAACCTTGTCTTAGTGAATTTGTGATTCCTTAGAGAGCCAATACCTCTTAAGCTAAGTAGTTGAATTTCCTACTTCACCTACTACGTGAACTTGGTGGAGATTTTAAATTAAATTAGTTTGTGTGAATCATCCTTGGTATTGGAGATCAAATCAGAAGGTGTTGTCTGAAGACAATCTGAAAGACTTGATTATGAGACTTGTTGGAGAGTTCGAGAAATTTCTTGGAGACTAAATTTAGATTTGGAGACTAAGGATTTCGAAAACAAATCTTGTGAAAAGTATGATTTAAATTGTTACTTTAAATTATTCCTTACTTTATAAATTAATATGTAAATAACATGATTCAGATTTTAGAAAAAAATTTAGAATTTTGCTACTCATATTTGATACTTTTAATCGGCATACTTGATGCGTTAGATCCAATTTTTCCCAACACCAGCATGGATGCTAACACAAACTAATGACTACTATGTACGCTTTTCCATTTTCAAGTAAACATGAATTAATAAATTAGACTTCTTGAGTTAGTCTAATTTGAATTTTATGAGGACCAAAATAGAATTTTACTTTTAAGAGGAACCAAATGAAATCAATTTTGTATTTTAGGGGACCAAAAATATAATTAAACTTATTTTATTTTAGTCACTTCATTGTAAGCTAAGACCCATCTTGTTTAAGATTTAAATTTAAATTTAATTCATTGTTACTATAAATCAATTTTCCATTATCATCCATTTATATTGTTATATCATTAAAAAACTGTATAATATTTTTTTATTAATAATAAAATTCTTAGTTGCCTTTATTTGTTTAAAGATGTCCCCTTCTTGTATTTGCCAACAATGAATCAAATTTAAACTCGCCAACAATGAATCAAATTTAAACTCATTCGTTTAATGCTTGTCAAATGCCATTTTTTATCACTAAATGCCAAATTTTATACTGGTGTATCAACTTTTTTTTTTAATGACATATCATATTCTTATTCATTAATAGTATCAACTGACTGTAAATCAAATTTAAACTCATTAGTTTAAGGTTGGTCTAATGCCATTTTTTATCATCAAATGCCAACATTATCTTTATCAAGCTATTTTTTGTGTTTTACATATGCAAACCACTCTTCCATATTTTTTCAAATATGGATGTTTTCACGTAAGCAACTTACTTACGCTTGAATTTCTTTCTTCTTCACAAAGTTTAGTTCCCTGCAAAATTACTATTTATATTTGAAGACATGTAGCAATAGCTTGGATGAATATTTTAATTTTCACTTGTCAAACATGAAAATAACCTACAACACAAATGAAGGTAACATACATATATACTACAAAAAAATTGGCCTTTAGCGGCGGTTTTTTTGTGTGTATTTAGTAGCGATTTTAACCATTACTAATACCTTTTGTGGCGATTTTTGGAACCGCTGCAGATTCATGGGTCAAGAAGTATTAGCAACAATTATTTTTACATTTAGTGATAGTTTTTATAACTACTAGAAATGGTGTACATAACGATGGTTTTCTCTAAATTTAACAGCGGTTTTAAAAATTGCCATAAAATATAAGATAATGGCGGTTTTCCCTGAATTTAGTAGTGGTTTTTCAAAAAATTAAAAAAAATATTTTTTTTTTGCTTTTTACGACAGATTCCTCTACATTTAGCGATAGTTTTCCAAAAAAAAAAAAATTTAAAAATTATTTTTAGTAGCAGTTGTTGCTCATTTATTGGCTTTTTCTTGAATTTTTTTTAAAAAAATTTTTGTGGTAGTTTTATCTGATTATAGCGGCGGTTTTTTGGAAATTTCTTTCAAAAAAACTGTTGCTAAATGCGTTGTTTCAGATTTTTTTTATTTCCATGTCCTAATTTTCCTTTATCTATTATCCCACTATAAAAATAATTTACAATAAATGCATACATTTTAAACAAATAAAATTCAATACAAATTTTGTATTAATAATAAATATTTAAATATTTGTTTGTCAAACATTAGAATTCAATAACCCTATATATAATTTAACAAACAAAGGGTCTAAATCAAGGTGGTGTGTTACGACTATCATGGAAAGAGGGCCTTGCATCTATGACATGTTTGCTTTCTGCATCTAGTGGCTATAAAATTAAATTAGAGTCAGTTATTACACTAATCCTAAAAATCA
Source organism: Saraca asoca (assembly GCA_026873985.1). NCBI lineage: Eukaryota > Viridiplantae > Streptophyta > Magnoliopsida > Fabales > Fabaceae > Saraca > Saraca asoca. The sequence continues at coordinate 1,533 of JANHAO010021123.1, read as the reverse complement.
TTCATATATAACTAATGTATGAAAAAATCCAGAAAGTCTTGCCAATGCATCTTAGATAAGTATCATGATCAATTCTTATAAATTAACTATAACCTATCTTACTCTCCTGAATCACATGTTTGCAATACTATCATTATGAGCACAATGATCACACCAACTTACTTATTGAAAGTAAAAGGGTTAAGTGAAAGTAGTTAAATTAAAATACTATGAACCCACATAGCTAATACAGTGAAAATACAGTAGCAAATACAGTAGAATACAATAAAAAATTTGAAGTTTACAGCAAATACAACAGAAAATATGGCAGCAAATATAGTAGAATACAACATAATCAATGCAGAAAATCCAATTCATAGAAGCTAGATCTAACTTATGACTTATATGCAACAAATATAGTAGCAACAAACACAACTAATCCATTAGCAACAATTAACAAACATATCCTGTCCGTCATCAAGTAGAGAGAAGAATAGAAATTTACTGGTGAGGGCTATCAAATTGGCAATTTTTTCAGGCACTATCCCAAATATTTATTTGAAAAACTGATGCCAACGCTCCCTCCATAGCCAAATCGCCTTTCATGTTTAGAAGTCAACTCTACCTCCAAATTTTGGAATCTAGCCTGCACCTGCTCACTAGAATTAGGGCTATCAAATGTTGTGCCACCAAACTGCCGAGAAACTTTGCTAAACACGTTTGAAGGGGATAGTCCAAAACCTAAACCTTGAACCTGTTCGGAGTGCTCTTTCTCTATTACCTTTGCCATGGCATCATTCTGTAACATGGCCTAAGATTGCAATGAAGGGTTTTGGGATAAGATCTCCTTAATTTGCTCCTGTAAAAGTAGAATATCTAGTTCATTAACATGTTTATGAATGTGTAATCCTATAAAATAAAACATGAAGTAAAAACTAACCCCTTTGTCTTTAGCTGCTTCATTAACATATATGCCGTTCGGTTTCTTATGAACATGAAACCATAGATTTGTTCTTCCCATCAAATGACCTAGCTCTTTAGCCTACATAAGAATATATATCAATTTAGCTAGTGTATCTCAGCTTAGATAATATAACAGTACTTAGATAAGAAAGTGTGGAACAAACCAATTCAACCCTTTTCTTGGCAAAGCTTTTGGAGCCAATTGTGTGTGGAACCAGTTGCTTCTAGTGATTTGATGCATTTTTTCTACACATTTCCTACAAACGTGAATGAATCATTATTATTGACATTTGCATATACATTTTGATTAAATAGTGTACTTATAATAGACATTACCTTATACTTTCCTTTATTATTCTTATCAACAAACATCTTCCATTGATCCAGAGGAACCTCATCTGGGACCTTTTCATACATTTCATCCAAAGTTAAGGAGGAATCATTGAACTCATGCCAGATCCTACCCTTGAAGTCCCTCCACTTTCTGCCCAAGTTCTTAATTGTCCAACTCCTTGCAACAGGATTTGGCACATCAAAGTGAAACCTCGACTTCAAAGAATAAATAAAATAACTTTTGTTAGTTTATATAAT
>JANHAO010021122.1:0-12613 GCA_026873985.1 Saraca asoca | reverse complement strand
GAAATAAAGATAAATAATAAAATATAAAGGAGTGAGATAAGTTATGGGATCCATTTAAGAAACTTACCATTGTGGGATAAAGTTGTTTGAGTTGCTTAAAGGAGTGTAAAATGATGTGGCAATATGGGATCCAGTAAAAAATTAATAAATAAAACTTAAGCAACTCTTGTAAGATGCTTGCACTGTGAATAGTCTAATACTTCTATTACTGGTTGGGGACCACTCTGCAATGCTAATATTGTATGTGTGGCTTTTTCTTTTAGTTTGCAACTTAGCTGCTGTTATATGTCAGAAAGTGATTGAGTGAAGCTGCTATCAATCAACTCCTCCATTATGAAGCTGCCCTAACATCACCGTCCAAATGTGTCACAAGCCATCAAAGTTCTAAATTTAACTCCTCGGAAATTCTTTTTCCACATTTACATGTTCTAAGTGGCTTCAATGACGGAATGCATACCTCTTTACCACAATACATATGGTTAAAATGTCTTATAAATTTAAATTATATATTTAGTTATTTTAATGTAATTTAAATTAAATTAAAAAAATATATATTTTATTCACTTCTAATTTAAAGTGTCATAAAAAGTTAATTTATATTTTCTATCTTAATATTTTATTTATTTGAATTAATTTCTTGTTTAAATTTAAGGAATTTCATCATATCTAGATAACATACTTTCTAATTAACTTTAATTTGATTTTGATTACATCTTATTTTTTTCAATTTTTTTCTTTTCTCTAAATTCCAAATTTAATTTTACAAAAAATAAATAAATTTTTCTTTATAGTTTCGAATTTAGACAGAAAATGAAATTATGAATAATGAGGTGAAATCATGGTAAAATGTAAAATTGGAAACAATGGTGATCATAGGATAAAATTTGTTAAATTTTGACGAAAAATAAATATAGATAGATAAAATGTTAACGATGTAAATTATATGTTGATTTTTTACAACACTTAAATCATAGATGAGTAAGTTAAAATTAAAGACATATCATATGTGAATAAAATATATTTTATCCTTAAATTAATTAAAATAAATAGAAATAAATTGATTCAAATTGTTTCACATGAGAAAGTTTCTAAGTTGTGAGAAACTTGGTAAATAAAAAAAAATAAGAAATGAGATTAGCATCCTTTTGAATAAAGATGTCATATTATGTTTTATAATGGAACTTTATGTGTTGGACCATCCTCAAACAAATAATCAGCGATTAAGGTACAAGAGGATGTTTATTACCCTATCGGAGAAGCCAAAAAAAAACCCAATCTATAAAGAAGAGAATGTCAAAATTAGCCTCAGTTGCTCAACTTTTGCCAAATGGCCAAAGCGTAGAAAGTTGAAAAGTATAAGCTTCCACGCCAAATTTGTGTGACAAACGAAAAATTGTGTCGTGTTATTTTCAGTAAGGGGAAGAAAAATCCACTTTTGCTTTCAAATCCTGGCATCATCTTCCTTTGTATGAACTTTCTTTGACAAATGAAATCCTCAATTCAGTAGTGTTTAAGTCAAGTTCTGATGCAAAACTGGCTCTTCACTTTTTGACGGCTCATCTAAACTGCGGCCAGTGGAGGACTCTGAGGATGAGCTGTAGGACCCTCCAATCTTCTTTAAAGCATTTGATACAAAGCTGTTTATGCTGTTAGACCTAATGGAGCAGTCTGATTCAAACATTCTGGCACTGTTCAAAAAAGGGGGTTGGTTTGGTACAGGAACCACCAAATTTGAATTAGTCAACATACAAGCAACTTCAGCCATGGATGGTCTAAGGGAAGCAGAAGCTTGTGTGCATAGGAGCCCAATTTGAAGCACACTTGATGCTTCTGAAGAAGGATAGTTGTCATCCAAGCAAGGATCAACAGCTTCAGTCAATCTGTCTGATCTATAAAGCCTCCAAACCTGATGCAAAAATTGTATCTTTCTTCAGAAAAAAAAAAAAAAAAAAAACCACTATCCATACGTGACATAATCTAAATTAAATTGACACAGCTATGAGGTTCACTTGATTTAGATTATACTATGTGCAAGAGTAATAGTATGTATAAGTAGGATAACTTCCTTTTTTTTTTCATTCTCGAATTGATATTAAATGTTGAATAAGATAGAAAATGACATTTCTCCAAATTGTCAAACACACTGTTTGTTTAGCCCTTCAAGATTATCTTTGGTGGTTGGGTTGGTGAAAGGTCCCGATCTTGGGTTTTTGTACTTATAGTTTTTGAATTTAATGCATCTAGTAGTTACAGTTTTTGAATTTAAATGCATCCAAAACAAAATCATCATGTTTAAGAATGCAAGTCATAAATTAAGAAAATTATGCAATCAAATTCTGCATGAATATCAGTTTCTGAGAATATGCAATACGAACAAGGCTGAGTCATGAATCGTACCGTTTGTAGAAGGGAGCCAGAGTCTTCTCTAAAGACATTATTTCTCCTGCCACATACAATCTCAAGAACAAGAACTCCAAAACTATAAACATCTGCTTTATCTGTAAGTTGGCCGCGAACAAGATACTCTGGAGCCATATAACCTCTAGACAAAAATAAGTAATTCATGTTAAACAATTTTGAACCACAAGGCTGCAATGCTTTTTTGAAACTGTAAAATCGTTACTTGGATGAAAAATAATATATTCTAAAGATAAAGACTTACAGTGTTCCAGCAATTCCAGTGCTCAGATGTGTTTTATCAGCAGCAAGACACCGGGCAAGGCCAAAGTCTGCAATCTTTGGATTGAGATTCTCATCAAGAAGAACGTTGCTGCTTTTGATGTCTCTATGGATGATTCTTATTTTAGAGCCTCCATGAAGATATGCAAGCCCCTCTGCTGTTCCAAGAATTATATCAAATCGCTGCTTCCAGTTTAGAATCTGAGTTCTGTTTGCTTCTGCAAATAGGAAAAAAGTGTATCAACTTTCTGAAACTGTGTCTATAGGAAGCATTGACACTTCAAAAGTGAGCCGCACTGCCACTAATACAACACTTGGCACTTAGTGGACAATAGTACTCTTAAATATTTGATACTTCTTGAATATCTTTACATAATGTCTCTACTCTCTACACATATGAAGCATGTTTTAGGCATCTTTTCAAAGAATTTTGATGGTTTCATACTTACATATGTAATGTTTATTTATTTATATCCTTTCAGTGTATATAGTTATGTAATTTTGATGCAACCGTGTGTCAATGGCCATGTTGTGTTCTATATCTGTGTCAGTGTCTATATTTCATAGAACTACAGACTTTACTTTAGTCTTAATTCACAGCTATGTGGCAGATAGTTGATACTCTGCGAAATTGAAATTATTGGAACATACACAACAAAGTCAATTGGAATAATAAGAAATAAAGAAAATTTACCAAAGATGAACTGGTCCAAGCTCTTGTTGGGTAGGTATTCATAGACTAGGAGGCTCTCGGGGCCTTCAATGCTACAGCCCAGAAGTGATACCAGGTTCTTGTGCTGAATTCCACTAATCAAATTCACCTCATTGAAGAATTCATCAACCCATTGCCTGGTATTGAAGATTAATCTCTTAACAGCCACAACTTTTCCATTTGGGAGAATCCCTTTGTATACAGAACCAGCTCCTCCTTGGCCTATTTTCCTTAAAGGATTGAAGTAATCTGTGGCCTTCTCAAGTGTTTCATACTTAAAATTCAAGTTAGCTCTGTTAAAGGTAGTGGAAATCTGGCCAAGATTACTGCTGTCTGGATAATGCAGAAGAAATAAATACCACGTCAGAAAGTTAACATCTAATATTTACTGATTGGAATGTAGTGGTGAGACGAGAATTAACATGTTCTCGTTGCTATGAAAGTACCTCTTTTCATCTTTGATAATTTTAAGAAGACTGCGTAAGAGACAGACAGAGAGAGCATTAGAACTGCAGTTGCAGCTAATACCGTTGCTATGACGGCTCCTCCTCTGAATGACCCTGAAAAATAATTGTGCAAACATATCTTAGACTTCTTGGACAACTGCATCCATATCGGACAGACTAAAGTCTAAACCAATTCTGTTTGGTTGCTAAGAAAATTACAGAAATGGAGCTGAATAATTATTTTCGCCCTCGCTGCAATCCATGAACTAAGATCTATCAGCTATTTAAGACCAAAGTTCAGACCAAAATCAAATGATAAAAGATTCCAACAGTTCAGTAAAATCAGAATTTGATCTACTAGCGATATAAAGTAGTAGAATTCTGACTTTCTTTCATCTCACTTTACATCTTCGAACATTTATCAGAGATTTAACCACAGAAAAGGAAAATGAGATTGGAAACTAAAGTATGGAATATCAGACGAATATGACACACCATACACCTCCCAGATGATCTCCAATCCCAATTATCAAAGACAATTATAAAAAACAGTAAATTTAATTAACTAACAAGCTTACCATTTCCGCTCTCTGTTTCACTTTCTTCGTTATAAAACTTCTCAGTAGAATATCTCAAATAACACCCAGCATTCAAGGCCCTTCCTTCCCTATTGGGCAAACATCCTCTGACCTCCTTTGCTGCCTTCTTTAAGCAATTTCTACACCCATTACTCCCAATAGTTTTCCAACACTGTGCCAGAGCATAAACTCCCTCCACCTCTCCCACCGCAAACCCGCCCTGTCTCACGGCAATTCCAGCCACATCATCAATCACCTTGCCTACACTCTTCGAGAGCTCCAACCTTTCAGCCTCATCAACCACCGTAACCAATCTGGAGCTGCAATTCACAGTGTCCCTTAAAGGATCAATATCTTCTGAGTAAAAGCTGTAATTATCATAGCGAAGAAAGCAGCCGTCAAGAAAAATGCGGGCGGAAACTGAGGGGAGACAGCGAGGGAGTTTGGTGCGGCTAGCGGCATAGCAAAGAAGGCAATCGGTGTGAGAAAGGTCTTTGAAGCATTGGGCGAGGCTGTAAATGGAAATGGTGGAGTTGGTGAAATGGGTGGCCCAATGGTGGGCGGTGACTAGTCGGGAAAGGCTCTCCATTTCTTTGACGAAGTTGGGTATGTAGTTAGCTTTCGCCGGAGCTTTAATGACGCCGCAGCTGAGCGCTGCTTCTGAGATTCGTGGGTCAGATAGGAAAAGAGAGAAAAATGAGAGGAAAAGAACTGCAATGAGAAGATATGATGGGTGATTTTTGTAGTAGTTGTAGCTGTGATCCATTTTCTGGCTCTGCTATTACAACTTTCTGTTTATATCATTAAATTTATGTACGTGTGAAAGAGAAGTTATAGCTTTCTGTTTCTCCTTCTTTCTGTCCGTAGAGAAAGAGAGAGAGGTGAATGGAGGAAGAAAAGCAGGTGTAGCAGAGAATTGGCGACCTGCACTTTTTCTTGTTATCCTTATGGGTTGACTGCTTTGCTTAACGTCTTCATATGCAAATGAATAGAGAAGGCTCCACCTCCGGCATTTGTGGAAAGTGGTGTATACAAAGTCAACTTCCTCTGCTTTAGCCAGAAATATTATTTACTCCTTCATAACCTGTTTGTTTGCTCCTACTCAAGAGAAAAATGTCAATTTATAATTGTAAGAGTGTTAGTTAATATAAGAAATAAATTTTTACAAAGTATTAAACTTTTTAAAAATAAATTTTTTGTTAATTTTGTGAGAAATGATCAAAGTTATTTGATTGATTATAAAAATTAAAAATTTTTACAAAAAGTTATGCTTAACTAAAAAAGATTAGCTAAATAACTTTAGGAAGCAAAACTTCTCAAAAAGTCATAGTTTATTGATTTGATCAATTAGTAATAAACTAAATAATATACTTGTATGCTATTTTCAAGAAGATATATTTTTTATATAATTTTCTATCAATCAAAAAACATCTTACTGTCTCTATATGTCAATTTTGTGTGATATATATGAATTAAAAATTATATTTTTTAATTTTTAAAATATTAAAAATTATAACTGATTTCTTCCTATTGAATGAAATAAGAAAACGTGTTATGATGATACTAATACTTTAGTTTAAAGGTAAATAATTATATTTAGGATCGTTTGATTCATTAAGAAAATAAGCTTTGAAGGGAAATTGAATTTTTCATAAAGCAAATTCACTTATAAATTTTTTAAGAAATACTTAAAATTGTTTGGTTGATAATATAAATTAAAAATTCTAGTCTAAAGTTCTTATTCAGAGGAGGATAAGTAAGCAACTCCTTATATTTTGTGAAAAGTAGAACTTTTAAAAATTTTATTTTTTTCATTTTATTAATTAATAGTCAATTAAATAATACATCAATATGTTATTTCTTAAGAAATTATACTTTTCATATAATTTTGTATCAATTAAGCGAACTAATAAAAGTGATATTTGTCATGCCGGTTGCCAATAATTTTTTATTTCAAAAGAAAAGGGAATAAATGCAAACAGGTGTCTCAAGAATTTTCTTTTTTGTTTTTTGGGTACCATTACCCACTGTAAACAATAGTGGAAACACAATTTAATATATAAAAAAATTATGCAAAGAAATTCACAACACGATTTGTGTTTATTGTTTATTATGTCTTCCTTTCTCGTATTATTCAAAGATGATGTGTTAGTCAATGTTAATACAAGAATTTCTCCCATGCATATGAATCCTTGCTATAGGAGAAATGCTCCTCTTATTATGGCCATCCATAATACGTAGACGAAGGGTAAAACAAATGGATCCAAGTATAGCACTGTCCAATGTTACGTGAGATTTGCGTAATAATGATCTCATATTTTTGTCTTTAATTTTTTTAGGTAAAATATAAATTATTCTTTTTGATTTTGAGATAATTATATTTAATATCAATAACTACAAATTTTTATAATTATATAAAAAATTATTCATAAGTACTAAATTATAACTAACACTTATTTGGTGAGCGATTTGAGGAGATAAACGTGTTCAATTTGATATAAAATTTTATAAAAAAAATTTAGCATAATATAAAAATTTTATAGCTTAAATTTGAAAGTGACGGTGATTTGTATATTATTTTTTTTAATTTTTTCTTATTTAAAGATATTTTAATCATTTTAATATGATTTAATTGTTTAATATAAATAGAAAAATATATTATCATGATTTTTTTATTTTTATTTTTATGACTGTATAATGTAGCACTTAAATTCCTCTTTGAACTATGAAAAATATTTTAGATGGATGTAATTTACCACTTATGAATAATTTTAAGAGATGATTCTAAAATTAATAATTATAGGTATTAAATATAATTAGTCCAGAGTTAAAGGAGCTAATTTACATTTTTCTTTTTTCTTAATGCAAAGACTTTTTATTAGTGTAAAATGTGAAATGATTGTATAGTTATGAGCAATATTTTATAAATTGGATGAGATATCTGACTGGAAAGATCATCAAGTCATGGTTTCGTTAGTTTGATCAGTTAAATTAATAGATATATCAGATAATGTCATAATTAAAAAATTAAATATATTAAGTTAAATTATATAAAAAAATTAAATATAATATAATTTATAAATTTAAATTTGTAAACATAAAAGCTTATAAATATAATAAATAAAAATATTTAAGTTTAAAAGAAATTAATAATTAACAAAATATTATAATTGATGTTTATTTATTTAATATATTTCCAAAATTTATGAGTAAAATATACGGACCTCCTTTTAATTTATGTAAAATTATATGAATTTTCCCTTTAGTTCAGAAATATATACATTATCCTATTTAACTTTTTTTTTATTAAGAATATTCACTTAAATTCCCTTTTTTTTAATTTACTATAATTTTAATTATTGAATTATTAGAATATGGGAAGATAAGGAAGAAGTCTTGGATTAACTTTGGAAGAGGTTGTGTTGGCGGCTTGCAAAGGGATTGCAATCGGCCTTCCCCTTCTCCACTGTGATGGCCAGCTGAAGGTGGTTTGGATAGCTCCAATCACCACCGACGTACTACCTTAGTTGAGTTTAGCCAGACCAGTATAGATGGTCGGCTCAAATGATGGCAAAGTTGAGGGAGGAGACTCGTTCAGAGAGGGAGAGATCTAGAGCTAAAGGGCAACAGGAATGGGTGGAGATCCAGAGAAATCCGGAGAAGAAAGCCTCCCCCCCCCCCCCCCTCTCTCTCTCAAAAAGAAAAAAAGAAAAGAAAAATCTCCACAAACAACGGAGGGAGAAAGAGGAAAAAGAAAAAGAAAAAAATGTGATTGATAAAATTTAAAATGTATTTGATTTAAAAGAATCGGATATAAAAGAAAAACTATTTAATTCCTATAAAATAAGTGCATTAAATAAATATACATTAAATATTCTGCATAATAATAATAATAATATTTTAAATATGTTATTATAAATCTAAAACTTAGGAAATTGATCTTGTCATGAAACAAAGGAAGGCAGTATAGATAATATGGAAGACATTATGGCAATTAACTATGATCTAACGATATTAGCAGTGCTTTCATTAAATTGATAGGAGGTCAAAGTATATTCTAAAATTAGAAGAAAATTTCACATAATTTTGTCTAAATTAAAGAGAAGTCCTCTCAAAACTTATTTTATAATCTAAAAATATAAAAAAAATAATCCAATTTAGTCAAAACTTATATTACTAGTAACTTATTTATCATTTATTATCATTTTAATATTATTTTTCCCAGCTTGTGTTCAGCCAAATATATCATTGCAGGTTTGCACCCTCATAGTCCTTTTAAAGAATTTTATAAACAAAATCCATATATATATATATATATATATATGCATATATATTCTTGTGTGCAGCACTAGTCCGACAACTCAAAACCACCGCAAGTTGGTATTGCAAGCTCGCGTTTCCGTGTTTTGCTTATTACAGTAATTAATATTTCACTAAAACCTTATTTTATACCTTCGTAAATCTTTTATTTTTTATTTAATTTTTAATATATTTAATCTTTTCTAATCAAGTCTTTTTATCTATCTACTTTATATCCTATTAATTAAATTAATAATTTAGAAATTTAAAATCTTATATAATATTAACTATAATTTATGTAGACATTAAATATAATTTTATAAAAAATTTAAATATTTATATAAATTAAAATAATATATATTAAATGATAAATAATAAAAAAATTAAAATAATTATTTTATATTCTTACTTTTGAATTAGAGTCAAAATAGGTTTAAAACATAAGAAGAATGTTATCTAAACATTAAAAAAATATAGGATCAGATTTTAAACTTTATATAATTAATTTTATTAGTAAAATAAGGATGAATGGATAAAAAATTAATTTAAATCAAATTAAATACACAAAAATTAAATTAAAAATAAAAATCAAGTTGAAAAAATTTAGTTATGTGAGATATTAATATTTTTACATTCAAAACCCACCTACAGCCTATTTACCCTTATGTTTAGATTCGAATGAATTTTTTTAGGATTGATTTTATATCATTTCAATAAAATTTATTTTATTTTATTTACAAATAAACTCTATTGTTTAGAAATTATGTCAAAAATAATTATTTTAATTTATTCATGAATAATTTTTATTTAAAATATATTAAAAATATATAAAATTTAATTAAAAAATAGATTTTAATAATATTATGATAAATAAAATATTAGAATAAAAAAATATATAATATAACACGTGCTTTAAACAAAATGAAATAAATTATAGTAAAATCTTTGATAAATTTAATAAATTTTATAATAGTATAAATATAATTAAAAGAAGAATTATGAATAAAATAAACGGAAATAAAATCCTTTTAACTTAAATCTAAATATTATTTAAAAATAAAACAAAATTTTATTTTTAATTATTTCAAGCAAGGGTTACCTCAACATTAAGAATATTACTTTAATTTTGTGACAACATTCTAATCCAAATACTCAGGTGCACTCTACTCTTAAACAACATATGCATTTTAGATTTAAATTAAAAGTAATTTCATTTCAATTAATTTCTTTAATAACTTTTATTTTAATTATATTTATATTATTATGAAATTTATCAAATTTATCAAGAATTTTATTATAATTTATTTTATTTTATTTAAAACACATGTTATATTATATAATTCACTCTTATTCTAATATTTTATTTATTATAATATCATTAAAATTATTAACTAAAATATATATATTTTTTAATATGTCTTAAAAAATTCATTTACAAATAAAATAAAATGAATTCTAAATGAAATTAATTCTGAGCAAATTGATTTGAATCAAAGCATAAGAGAGAAGAATACGCCCAACTAAAACTATGAAAGCGTTAACCATAGAATAATCAAAATGATTAATTACTTAAGCGTACGGGCTATGTTTCGGATGAGCATCATGTCCACGGCAGCTGACCGGCGTCGGGCATGGCATGTTGAAGATCGGTGCTGAAGCTGCCGGCGGCGTAGGTTTGGGGAGAGCTGAGCGGCAAGTCAACGTTGCTCGCCTTTGGCCCGAACCCAGCTCCAGCTTGGTACCGAAGTGAGCAGCAATTAGGCTCAACGAGGAGGCTGGACTGGCAGATTGGAGGTGACGGGAGAGAGGACAGCGAAGCAGAGAATGATCAGGGGGTGATGGTGAGAAAAAAGGGAGCTTGGTCATTTGTAGAGAGGAAGACGAAGACCACAAGTAGACGAAGACTTCAAAAAATATCTGAAGATGACCAAGACATCGTCTCCTTTGCTGAGTCCGGAGAAGAGGCGGAAGGCTTAGCCTTCTTCGCCAAGTCTGGATAGGTGGAAGATGTTGAAAAAATAATAATTAAAAGTTTAAGAAAAATCAATTAATCCAAAGCGAAAATCTACAATTAAGAAAACTTTGAGGGTTCAATAAAACTTAAAAATTTATTATGAGGAAAAAATTGGAACTTTCAAAATTCACAAGAAAAAAAGATCACAATACTATTTTAGCTGGTAACAAATGTAAATTTTTTTAATTTAATTATTATTTAATTTTTATTACCGACTTGATCATTTACATATTTAATTAGATTTTTTTATCTATTTATTTTTAATTTTATTAATAAAATTGATGTTATAGAAATCTAAAATTTGATTTAATATTCTCTGATGTTTAAATAGCATCATTTATATATAAAATCTATTTTATAATATTTAATTCAAGAGTAAGAATATAAAATAATCACTTTAATTTCTTCTTTTGTATTATTTAATATGTATTATTTTAATCTATATAAATACTTAATTTTTTTTATATAAATTATATTTAATATTTATACAAATATTATGTGACATTACATAAGATTTTAAATCTTTAAATTATTATTTTAATTAATAGAATGTGAAATAAATAAATAGAAAGACTTGATTAAAGAAAATTAAATTTGTTAGAGACTAAATTAAGGATCAAATAGAGATTACATTAAAAAAAAATTATATCTATGAGAAATTAAAATGATGTTTTAGTAAAAAAAAAAAATTACCTAGAATCCCTTTAAACTATCATGATACATTTTGACATGTATTTTGCACTACTCTTATCAATCAAGCTTACATGCTCTTTTCTAGAAGTCTTAAAAATGTTTAATTATTTTATCTAGTTATGTAGGACTTCCACAATATTTTAAACTTTTACAGGAATATTATTATTATTCTTTTATTTATTTCAATTTAATCTAAATTATTTAAATGACTTATTATTTATATCAAATGATATCGGTTTCAAAAGAAAATTTACGTAAAATTAATTTAATATATGGTGTCTCCAAGAGTATAATTAAATTTATCATAGGATTTTTGTAATATTTTTTAATTAATATTATCACTTTGTTATACTTCAAAAGACAGATAAAAAAGGAGAAATAAATAAATATTTTTTAAAATAGTGACAAGCCAATTATAAAAGGTTAATGGGGGTACTAAAATACATAATTAAAAATAAAAATTATAGCATATTATTATTATAATTAATATATTTTTAAACTATAATATATGTAAAATTGAAAGTATTATAATTTTAAAAAAATAGTTACATTATTTAATTGTCCCTATCATGATTTCATATTTAAAAATTATCATTTAATCAATTTATTATCAATTATTTTAAATATATTTTCCTTATGATGTATAACTACATAGTCATTCATCGATACATGTTTTATTCAATTGCATAATCGAGTCTTCACAATTTTCATTAAAAATGATGTTCTTTCCCACCATGCATAAAATTAAGATTACATCATCATTAAGACCTCTTAATTTTTTTTTGGAAAAATATGAAAATCTACACAATTAAAAAAATAGTTTTGAATATATTTATTATTGATATGTTATTTTAATTAGTATTTATTCCAATATTATAACAAGAAGGAGGGACTAAAAAAAGCAAAACAAAATCCAACTAAAAATAGTGAAATCTGTAGTTGATTTTAGACTCCAAAGTAACAGTTAAAGAAGTAATAATGTGTATTTTAATATTTCAATAAAGATACATATTCACATTGAAATACATAATAATACTTTTGGCCCTGTTTGGCAGACTATTTTTTTATTTTTAAAAATAGTTTTCTTATTTTTCTGTTTTCTGAAAGCAAAAAAATCTGTTTGGCAGCCTGTTTTTAAAAACTGTTTTTCAAAAACTGTTTTCAAAAACAGAAACTAAAAAACAGTTTTCAG
>JANHAO010021121.1:0-12610 GCA_026873985.1 Saraca asoca | reverse complement strand
CCGTTTTTTTGGAAAATTCAGACACGGCCCCGAAACGCATCCGTCCGGTGTCGAGAGGTGTCCGTGTCCGAGCCGTGTCGGACACACGGGAACGGCGAGCGTGAGGCGTTTCCGTGCTTCGTAGACTGCTACATTACATTTTGATATTCTAAATTTTGATTACTAAAATTTTGGTAATTGATAAACTAATTTGTTCAATTTGATTAATTGATAATTGAATTCATAACAATATCGATCACTTTAATATTATCCTTATCTTCCAATAGAAACTTTATTGAAAAACTTTGTGCAACAAAAATTCAATCTCAAAAGCTTAAAGAGTATATAATTTACAAATGTAAAAAAGGCAAGATCCATATTTTGGGACTTTTATATATCAAACCTTAATTTTAGCCCACATGATGATACAATCGATGATGGTTAATCATGTTAAAGAAGCTCAAAAACAAGATCCACTATTTGTGATTCTTAGATAGAGGGAAGAAGTGGAATCAAACTTAAAATTTATAGTTGACAAGATAGAAGTGCTTAAAAAGGATGGACAATTATGGGTTCTCTCTAGTATTCATGATGATTTACTACATCAAGCTCATAACTCATCGCACATAACGTACCGGAGAATGTCTAAGTTGTATCATAATGTGAAAGAGGTATTCTGGTGGGAAGGCATGAAACAAGATGTGTTTGAATATGTGACTAAATATTTTACATGTCAGTAAGTGAAAATAGAACATCAGCATCTAGCAGTATTGCATCAATCCATCAAAATTTGGAATGGAAATGAGAGAGCATAATGAAATAGACTTTTTAGTTGGATTGCCAGGCTCGCCAAAAGGATATGATTCAATTTGGGTTATTACTAATCGCCTAACAAAATTGGTTCATTTCTTACCAGTCAATATGACTTACTCAGTTGTTTAATATGTACAAATGTACCTTGATCAAGTAGTTCCTCTACATGGTGTGCCATTGATAATCATTTTAGATTACGATACTCAGTTTACTTCTCACTTCTTGTAATCATTTCAACAAGTGTTGGGTATTCAATTGTTATTTAGTATGGCTTTTCACCCACAAAATTAGAGTGAACAATTCAAATTCTAAAAGACATGCTTCGAGCATGTGTGATGGAATTTGAGGGGAGCTGGGAAAAGTATTTGCCACTTATTGAATTTGCCTACAATAATAGTTACCAATCTAGTATCCAAATGGCACCATTTGATGTGTTGTATGGAAAGAGATGTAGATTTCTGATAGGTTAGTTCAAACTTAGAGAGACAAAGTTGTTAGGACTGAATCTTATATCAAATGCTATTGAAAAGGTGCAATTAATTCATGATCGAATGAAAACGACTCAAAATGGACAAAAATCATATTTGAATAAGAGGAAAAAGGGAATTAAAGTTCAAGGTTAATGATCAAGTGCTTCTTAAGGTATCTCCTATAAAAGGAGTCATGCAATTTGGTAAAAAGGGAAAATTGAAGCCGCGATAGATCGAACCATTTCAAATTATCAAGAGTATAGGAGTTGTGGCATATCAATTAGAATTGCTAGCCAAAATGCAAGGAATCCATCCTGTATTCCATATCTCTATGTTGAGGAAATATGTACCAGATAAGTCACATATAATCAGGGAAGAACTGCTTCAATTAGACACTAAGCTAACCTATGAAGAGCAACTTGTGACTATTCTTGATAACAAGTTTGGAAGTTGAGATCAAGAGAAGTTCTTATGGTTAAGGTGTTGTGAGGACAACATGATGAGCAGGAAGTCACATGGGAGTTGAAATCTGATATACCTCTAATTATTCGATAAGACTGTGTGCAAAAATATTTAGTATAAGATGTTACATCGTTGTTGATTTGTTTTATTTAACTTACCATTGTTGTTCAAAATTCAATGATGAATTCTTTGAAGAAGAAAATTGTAATACCATAAGTTTTCTAAATTAATTTCGATAATAAAATGGCTTTTCAAAAAATCTAAAAAGGTAAATTTGTAAATTTTGATAATTCTAAAACTATAAATTTGAGATACAAAGTGTCTACAAATAGTAAAAATAAATTATATAAATTTTAGGAATCCTCAGAAGATCAAATTTTTCACTTTAAATGCTTATAGAATAAAATTTGTATTTTCAGTATTTAATTTTCAAAAAACTTCAAAGAGTTTGAAAGTAGGGTTATAGGTACCTTGAAAATTAAACTTATAGTCATTACAAAAGTAATTAATTTAACTAATTTGTATTAAAATTTCATAGTCACTGGTGATCATTGAGTACGTTAAATCTGAACTCGAAATTGAGAAAAAAGGAAAAGTTTCTAAAAGAAAATTTGGTCAACGTAAAGTCAAAGGTAAAATTGATACAAATGTTTCCATTTTGCCCTTGAAAGGCTAGCTACTTTTTCTTAGTTCAGCCTTCCCCCGGTTGAATTTTGTGCAATACTCTTTAACTTCCATAAGCAACTCTCTCTCTCTCACATTCTACATCTCTCATTCTCTCTAAGTAAGCATCTCAATCTTTCATGTTAATTTCTCATATTTTTATTGCTAATTTCCCTCTTCTTCCTCTTCATATTCAATACCAAAATCTAATTGATTCATTAAGTTAAATTTGAATTGTGAATTTTTGAATATAAAAGTTACTATTCATTTCATGGTTCATTTCAAGAACCCGTATGCATTTTTTATGTTTTTAAAGGTTAAATCTTTTATTTCTAGCTTGTTTCTATGAAATGAAACCAAATTTATTCATTTTATGAAAGGAGAAGATGAAAAGCCTAAGCATCTGACATGCTCTTCTTTCTTGCTCTTGAAGAGTATTGAAAACCTTTTGTTGAATTAGTTTTAATATCTTGTTTTCAGCCCTTAGGTGAGTGATTCTTACCTTTCTTATGAATTATAATGTGATTATTTGATTGTGATCCACTGAATGTTTGTGCAAGTTGAAGAAAATAGGTATTTGTAATTGTTTAACAAAGTTTGAGTTTGATTAAACTTGTTGATATAAATTTGGTTTCATTTTTAGAAAAGTTAGAATTTATGCTTATTTAAGCTTCTTAAACAAAGATATATTGAACTTATGTGATTTGGTGAAAATTAGATAATTTTTTCCCTTGTTTTGGCTGCTATTCTTTTGCAATTCCAAAGTTCACAAGTCGAATCATCATATTTACACTGATTCTACGATTATGCTTATAGAAACTGGGCCACATTATGTCTTGCAATTTGAATAAGAAATCTAATTAGTTTCTTGTGATTCAAATCAAACCTCCTTTACCCTATTTTATGATTCCAATCGTTATTCTAATCATGTTCATATTTTGGATTCCTAAAAGTCTACAGTTTTGGATGAGCAGACTCACATTTTATATTGAATCCTTGTGAGTCGAATCAAAACTTTCTCATTTGAAGCCCTCCCAAATCTACTCAAATTTCAACAGCAATCATGCTTATGATTTTAATCATTCCTCTAGATTTATACACTCTATTTAGCTTATATTTATTTCTCTCTCATTCAACTCTCATTTCTTTGACCTAACCTCATATAGATCCTAACCAATTCCCAATATGATTGTCAATAAATTCTAAATGAGAAAATCATAACTAAGATCAATCAATATACCAATTGTATATATATTTATATTGAGGCTATGGTAACAATCTTGATAGTTCTGGTGATAATGTGACAAAGAATGTTGCGTCATTATGATTGTGACCCAATGTGGATTGTGTAACATAATTGTTATGAGATATGCTACTGTTTGAAACCTTAAAATTTCCCCATGAAAGATAGGATGATGAATGATAATAATGAGATATGATTGATGTAATGAGATGGGGTAAATGAACCAGATCCCAGATCTGTACATTCTGATATGGAGCTAAGGATAAGGTAGAACCTAGAGGATAAGGTTGGCAATTTTTATGTGATAAGGCCAGAAAGGAGTAACAAAGAGAATTTTGATTGTTATTATTTATTTTGCTTCTTGCCTAAATTTTTATTCTAAGGAATACTAAATGAGATATAATATGACTTGACAACGTGATGATTGATAATAATAGCTTGAGACCCTAAGAAAATTGTGGTTCTTTATAATGTATCAATGATAAAGTGGTGTGATACTATTCAGAGGTTAGTCTTTAGGACTTATGACTTGTCTATTAAGCTTGGTATAAAATATGATTATGTGGCTATGATATATGTATGTATTATTATCATTGAGAAATTTATAAGTTAGGTATGAATTTATCTCACTGAGCCCCAAACTCATTATTCTATGGACTATTTTTTCAAATTCCCAAGAAATTATAGCTATTCCACCTAAAAAGTAAGAATGAACAATGACCTTATGGATATTGCTGCCATTGTCTTTACTACCACCTTTAAAAGTCCCCTAGAAGTGTACTAGATCAAGATTCACTACATTATCATCTTAAACTTATCTGGCTGTGAGGTTTTACATGAAATTGAGATTATTCCCTTAGAACCCCCAAATATCCTTTTGATGATGGCCATGAGATGGTTTGACCCTTAGGGTTTTAACCATCTATTTATATATTTTGCTAACTTTTGAAAATCTATAAATAGAATGGCCATAGAATACCCGAAAACTTAGTTAGTTTAACCTATACTCTTTGAGTTCATGACAAGAAATAGGTTAATCTAACTTTTAGCTCGCCTTGCCCTTGTGAGGACATGGGGTTGCATACCGGTGACTCTCGGAGTAAGTTAATTGTGGTATAGTTTTTAAGAACTAGATAAAGATCTCTTGAACTGATGTTTAAACTAGCATATGCTTATTGGGTAATGCCTTTGTGCATAATAAAAGTATGTTTATATTTCGATGTGTCTATGTTTCTTTCTATAAGTTTATTATTTTTCAAACAACCAATTAAGATTAAGAGACTGATTAGAAGGTATTGAAGTAAGCATGAGTAGAAAAGGATAAAAGAGGTAGTAGTGATAGGTTAAAGGTTGGTATTATTAACTGGGGATTGATATTCATGCTGGTCATGGCCAAGGATTTAGATTGTGATAAAACTATATCAATATCTCAAAATAGAAACCAATGTTAAAACTTCGAACACCAAAAGCTTTTCTTTCAATGATACTGATTAAGACCAACTTCTAATGGACTACAAGATCAAAAAATTTAAGGCTCTACATAATTAAAACATCTACTCTTATTACCCTTGGTATGACATCTTGTTCTTTTTATATTTACTAATGACTAATATAAATGTTTGGAACCATCCATCTTCAAACTTCTATAGAAAAATTATAAGTTAACTTGTTATTTAAAAAGTGATATATATGTATGAAAGTAAAAAACAAGTCTTCAATAAATAGGATTCCAACCATGGATCTAATTGGTGTCTCTTAAAGAAACAAAAGGTCAACAATAATATTCATATATGGGATGACAGAAAATTAAGGGCAAAGGACAAACTAAATTTCTAGTTAAGTTTCAATAATCATCTATGTATTTCCAAGGATTGGTGTCCTAAAGAAGCAAAAAGTCAACAATTTGAGAGCTTAATAAGATATAACACATATATAGGATCATGGAAATGAGAACTTTTAAAGGCATTAGATACATTAATGTAAAGAGACAAGAATGCAGAGCCACAATACAAAAAGTACAAATAGATCAATAACCATGTAATCTAACCTCAAGTGCTTTGTATAAAGTTTAAGACAATGTAAACAAACAAGATATATACTATCATAAACAACAATTTATAAAATATGTAATCACATTAAAATCCATTCATAATTTGAAGAAATAGCCAAAAATGAAAAAAGCTATTGTAAACATACAAAGCAAAGCTAAAAGACTTTACAGAGTGTTAATTCTTTAAAAATTATGACTAAAATCCATAATTATCCTAAAATTTGAAAATTCCCAAGTTTTTGCTCAAATAAATTCTAAAAAGTTCAGACTTCACAATGATAAAAAAAAAACAACAAAATGTATAAAAGCCACCTACAAGCTAAAAATTCTGTTATAAAGCAAACTCCACAGCATGATGTCAAGTTCTAGTGTTCCACAAACTCTTATAGTTACAAATTTGTAAGCAATTCATAAAACTAAACATAAACTAATAGCATAAATAGAAAAGCTTTTTCATGCAATCATATTTCTCATTTAATTGCATCCAAAACTGGAAAAAAAATCAAATAAAGAGTCAAAGGCATCATACCAAAACAACAATCTCACACTCAAATAGAATAATTTCTAAATGCATAAACTCATAAAAATTTCATGAGCAAATTAACTTCAAATTTCAACAACAAAATCAGTAAAAACCCTAATGCTATGTCTCTAACCTAATACAAAAAATTAGTAAAATAATACAAATTTTTAGATTAAAGCTTTCTCTTATAAGTCAGAATCAATAGAAGATGAAGATTGAAAAATATTCTTACCTTCAAAGACAAAGCCACAAAGATTTAGCTCCTTGTGTCAATGCATCAAGTAGTTGCACTTGTATCATGTGCTATGGGTTGCACCAGGTGTGATGGTGTCATGGTGATACGGTGGAGGAGCTATTGACTGAGCTTGATGGTGGTGGTAGGACCCATTTAGATTTTTAGATGCTAGAGTTTCAAGTTTCTTAGACACTAATCGAAGAAATTAGATTTGGAAGTTTGAAGCTAAAATGAAGAGAAAGAATAAGGTTTATGGGTTTCAAAATTTCAGCCTTTAGGGCTTAAATGAATTGTATCACTAATATTCATTAAATTATCGGTCGGTTGTTGCTTATAATGGGTTGAAAATTTTAAAACCATAACCGACTACATAAAATCAAAATTTAGCCAAAACCTACCATATTAACCCATTCTCAATTTTCAACCGACTATAATCGATCGAATTGGAAATGATTAACTCGATTACAGTCGATTGGCCGCAACCTGCTCACCCCTAACTAATATGTTTTCTATAATCTTTCAATAACTACATTTAAGATATAAAGCTAATCTATATTTCTTCTTCTTTTGTCATCTTTCATTTTGCATATCCCTTTTTCAAATGTTGGTATAATTATAATTTGTTGCTTTTGTATCTCAAATTTAGGTGTTTAGATATCTATAGCAATGACAAATTCTAACCTAACAAATGGCCTAGTTAGGCACTTCATCAAACACATAACATGTAACCAAATATAATTATGTCTAGTAGAGGAATTAGATATATGGTATCTAACAACAACACAAAATTAAGTGTTTATGCAAATGCAATAGTAGATTTGATAAAGGTTTATGCATAGTACATCTAGATTTTAGGATTTAAGAAACTGTACCTTTAAAGTGCTTGGGATCCAATCCCCTAAAAATTTTCCTCAAACTCTTTTGTATTGTGAATTAAGATTTGAATTCTTTGAGAATTCCACTCACATTGATCTCTAGCTCTTTCTAGGAAGAACATCACGGGAGACTAAAAACTTTGCTGTTGATCAGGACAACCTTGAGCCTGAAATTAATAGATCTCAAATGATGAGAAATTGGAGATGGCTTGTCTACTTGTCCCAAGAATTGAATCTTGTGTGATTCGTATTTGGATTTTCCAATCCCACCTGATTATGCAAATGTTGATTTGCCTTGTGTTACTTGATCTATGATCTATGAAGGCATATTCCGTAGTTGATATTTCCAAAGTAAACACCAATGATGGTTTCTCCTCTAAAATGAAGGTGCACTCTCCACCCCTAATAACTGACCCGCACCCTTACTTTGAATCTTTCCAATGGACAATCGATGGAGTTTCTTTGCTTTGTTCCCATGATTGCGGCTATCCCAGAAATTTTGAGGAAATTAGATATTGATGTCAAAAGAGGGATCAAAATCACTAATCACATGGACAATCTCTGGTTTGATGGAGATCAAGTAGAAATGGTCCAATTTGATATATGTAAACCAGATACTAGTTCAGGCTTTTTCACATAATTTGGGGAAGTGGATTCTCTACAAACGACGCTAATGATAAATCCTAATTTTTCAAATATGTAAAATGAAAAAACAAGTAACCAAAGTTAGGGCTTCGAAGAGCATTCTGATGGTTAAGTTAGTAACCTTATGAAAGAAGTTAAAGATGAGAATGAGAGTGAAGACCCTTGTCAAGGGTGAAAATCTTGGTTTATATGGAGAAATGAAGCATAAACTGATATTTTAGGGTTGAGTCTATTCGACCGATTCTTGGTCCAATCAAATGATCATGGCTCAGAACAGTTTTTAAGCCTCCAAGTGACATGCTTGTTATGGACCCTTATAGCTTGCCTTATTGAACTTGGATCCATTTGATTGCCTTTTGGGTCATCCAACTAGTCTCAACCCAAGACAAGTTTATTTTGGATTGTATCAATACCCCCTAATATATGGGATGTTTTCCATGGATATAATTAAGTATTAAGTCCTAAAGAAGGTAAACGAGCTTATAAATAATAAAATAACTTTCTTTATTATTATGATACTTTTCTTAACTTTTAACTATTTGATTGCATTAATAGGATGTCAAGTACTTTGAAACTTTTAACTTGCATGACTTGATGTTTATACTATAACAAGAAATATATATCCTTAAAATCTAATCCTTATTTTACTATATGTTTTAAATTTTTAATTTTCAAATGAATTAATATTTTCATTTAGACTTGATTAACTATACTATTATTATTTTTTAAATAACCTATGATTTTATTTTAGAATAATTTTATATTTTTTTTTTAATATACAAAATTTTAATAAAATAAATTTAAATAATTTTCATAATATGGTTGTTAATTAATAATAAATAAGGAGTAAAGTAGAATAAGTATGTGCAAAACGCAAGAAACAAAATATAATTTGTTAATATTTGGGAAAATATAATTGTCATCCATGGACTAAGAAAACTCAAGTTATTTTCTTTATAAGAAAAACTAACATAATAATGGTATTTAAATTTGTTATAAATAAAACAATCCTGGAATGCTTGCTGGCATGTTGAGAACTTGACTTGAGTGGCATTTGATAATTTATAAGAGACTTTTTCTTCTATATATTCAAATTTGATTATGGTTATTGCATGTATGAGCCTAGTAGCTATAACACTCTGCTAAAAAAACCTTATTAGTGAAAACAGAAGTTTCAAAATCACTATTTTTGAAAATTGTTTTTAAAATTGAATCATGTAAAATGTAAAGGCAGTGACAAATGACAATGATGGCGAGCTTATTTATCAACTTTTAGCAAATTCAATATATTGAATACATGACTATAAACACTAATGAGGAAACTAAGTATTATTTTATGTAAGTAGGTAAAAATATTTGTTCATTCCCTCGTTTTTCTGGCTTCAAAACTAACAAGCCCTAACTGAAACACCATCTGCCTCTATGGAACCGCCAAACTCTCCCAACGAAGACGACGACGACGTCTTCTCCGACGCCCTCGACGAGTGGCCCTTTTACGATTTCACAGACAATGACCCATCCGAACCATCTGGGTCGGGTTCCACGATTTGTTACCCGGAACCCATTACCGACGAACCTCGAAATTCACAACCCCAACCTTCACGGGAAACTCCATCTCCGGCTACCACAATGCGTCGCCGGTCAACTCGTTCAGGGTCATCAAGCGAGGAAGCGAAAGATTCAAGCATTGATTTTAACATCGGCTCCGAGAGTGATTTGTTCAACGATGCGAATGCCATCTTTGGGCACAGTTATGATAGAATTCATAGGAATTTGAAGGAAAATGAAAAGGTGTCTGGGGATTTGGATTCAAATCAAGTCCAAAATAGCAACTTTATAGCTCCAACTGGTCCAAGCGAAGAGAACAATGAGGAATCAACCGTTACTACAAGTGGAAATGATGATGCGGTTGGTGATTCAGCTGATTCGGCGGAACAACCCAGTGATTTGTCTTCGAATTTGCTTGAATCAATTGTGGGATTGTTAATAAAGGCAATTGGATTTCAAATTAATTTATTCATTATGTTCTTGACTTTTCCTATTTCGTTCATGTATAATTGTTGCATGTTGTTTATTGATCCATTTGGAACAATGAGGAGGGGAACAAACTACACGATAGGGAAGTTCTCTCAAGGTTGTGATGTCTTTTGTGGGTTCATGAGTCCATCATTACGTAGATGGTTCAAGGAGCACAAGTCAATTTGGAAGGTTGCCTTGCATTGTGGATGGGGACTCTTGTGGTCAATTTATGTTTGTTTCATTTTGTTTGGTCTTCTGTTTTCATCACTTTTGATTAGTGGCTTTATGATGAAGAATTTAGTGGAAAAGCCAATTCAAAAGAAAGAAGTTTTGAATTTTGACTTTACAAAGCACAGTCCTGTTGCATATGTCCCAATAATTTCATGTGCCAGTGTCGTCGATGGGGAACATTGTGAGAATGACAATGGAATTAGTAAGAAATTGGTTGCACAGGTTATACCTCCTGGACAAAAAGTGCGGGTCACAGTTTCACTGCTAGTGCCAGAGTCGGAATACAACAGAAATCTTGGGATCTTCCAGGTACCTATCTGATTCGTTTGAATTGAGACTAAATTTGGCTTGCCATGAACTTCTCTGCAAATTTTGTTTTACTTATCATTCATAAATTTTACTAGTTCTATTTCCTTGCAGTAGTTAAATGCCTGTTGTACAAACTAAATTTGAGTAATAATTAAGAAGGTTAACTCACTGCATTTAAAGTTTATAAATTGACCTGTAATAGAGTTCGTGTTTTGGTTACTTAAACTTGATTTAAGCAAAAATTTCCATTTTTGTTCCTTGGAGTGAGGATTTGGTAACATGGTGTTTTAGTTGTGATAAATTTTTGCTATTTTTTCAAGATTCAGTTGGAAGGAGTTCAAGCTGTTCAGAGTCTAAATTTTGGTGCCCCAACCCAATATAATAATTAAATTAGTATATGAAGTTAGTGGTGAGTTCTCAGCAGGATCTTTTTTCCATATTTCAAGTCATGGACTTTTGCTTGAAGGGTTGTCTTATAATCATACTGAGAATTCTTGGGACTTTCCTTCAGTGTGAATTTTAGGTCACTTGGTTTTTGACATATTGTTTCTGTTGACTCTTTTCTCTTTTTCCTATGTATGCTACCCATATGGTGTTGGTCCTTTGTAGTAATAATAATAATAATATATTATTATTATTACTATTTTTATATGAAACAAACAACATTGACTTGTGTTGCAATGTATATTGGCTGTTTGGATCTTTAATTTTAAATTTGACAAAAAACAATAATTTGCTTAAACATTATCTGAATGCATTCTGTAAGACAAAGTTAGAACTGATGATGGTAGTTACTATTCATGTTTAGCTACTGCTTTCTTTTGGGTTCTTTTCTGAGTTATGTTCTTTTTAAAGATCAGGGTAGATTTCTTATCTTCTAATGGTAAGATTATCACCAGTTCAAGCCAACCATGCATGTTAAGATTCAGAAGTGAGCCTATCCGCCTACTTACAACTTTCCTCAAGATTGCTCCTCTAATCACTGGCTATGTATCAGAAACGCAGACTCTCACTGTCAAAATGAGAGGTTTTATTGAAGGGGATGTTTCTACTTCATGCTTAAAAGTGACACTTCTGCAACGAGCAGAATACCGTGCGGGTGCTGGCATTCCTGAAATATATGATGCATCACTTTATCTTGAGTCAGAACTTTCATTTTTCAAGAGTATTCTATGGCATTGGAAGGCCACCTTGTTTGTATGGATTACCATGATGGCATTCATGATGGAGTTACTCTTTGTTCTAGCCTGTTGTAGACCTATAATTATTCCTAGAACAAGGCAAAGGGATGGTTCTGTTCAGAGTACTGCTAATGAAAACAATCCTCCAGTACAAGGTTGAGATGACTGCTTTTACGGGCTTCATGATAATGATGGAAGTAAGATTTTATTTCTAAAAATTGGTGTAGCGTGCTCTGAAAAAAAAAATTGTTTAATGAGGTCCTAACTTCAATACTCTTTTTTTTTTTCCAGTTCTTGTTTTTAAAATCTCTTTGTAATCACCATGTACATGTTTAATTGCTAGTCATGTATAATATAAATGTTAGACATGGAATTTTGGTTTACATATTGATGTCTTAATTTATGACATATTTAGATTTGTATTTGAATTAATGGCAAAAGTTTAACAATGGTCAAACATATATGTTAAAAATAGTAATTACTGATGGTCTCTGTGGAAATTAAAGTTAAAGAGGTTTTTAAGTGAATACAATGTTATGATGATCCTTCATTTTAGGTTTTTAGCCTGAACTTTGGCATTTGACGACAAAGTGTGTGTGATTATGGATCTTGATACTTGGGGATTATCTAGAAAATTCAGATGATTTCCAGAAAATGGATGTTATGATTTTTATTTGTCAAAAATATACTGGCAAGTTACATTCTAGGAAGCTAGAATACTCCAAAATAGCTGACATAGCCATGTCAAATACATATTCAACACAATACTTATAGGATACTCTTAGATGCTTCTTCTGAGATATTGCTTGCTTAGGTTGAATCTGTTAGCATTTGACAACAAAGTGGGTGTGATTATGGATATTGATATTTGGGGATTACCTAGTAAATTCAGATGATTTCCAGAAAATGGAC
>JANHAO010021120.1:0-12615 GCA_026873985.1 Saraca asoca | reverse complement strand
ATTTCTCATTTTATTGTATCATGTGATGAATGGCAATTTGATATTATTTTTCTATATGATGATTGGAAATGAAATTGC
Source organism: Saraca asoca (assembly GCA_026873985.1). Classification (NCBI taxonomy): domain Eukaryota; kingdom Viridiplantae; phylum Streptophyta; class Magnoliopsida; order Fabales; family Fabaceae; genus Saraca; species Saraca asoca. The sequence continues at coordinate 12,537 of JANHAO010021120.1, read as the reverse complement.
TTATGTTAGATATGCATGATTTTGACAAAATTGCTTACCCGTATAAGATCTAATGCTATATGAGATGAATCGATTTTTCAAAAGGTCCTGAAATCACAGAAGATGGGAACCCTCAAGTGCACTTGGGAACATGTATATTTCCCCAGGTAGGAGTTAATTAAGGTGGATGTGTACGGAGATTTTTGGTCATGAGCACTCGACAGATGTGTCGGGTGGCTTATGACAATGATTATGTCATGATATGTTGGTTCCCTCTTGGCGTGGCCTATACGGGATTTTAGTTGAGTATGTTCATATATGCCTATTGATGTATCTTAAAAAGTTTTGTGATATACTTCTTATGATTATCTCATGATAAGTATTTATTGTTATGATACGGATACATGCTTTATACTGGTTACAATTTCTTAAATATTATATTCTATTTGCTTATATGTTATGATAAGTGAAACTGTCAAAATTTTGTTTTGAGAATATGACTGTAAAACGGGTAAGCATCTATTCATGGCAGTATGTTCATATATATGCACATTTATATATTTCCAAATATGATTTTAAAATGGGATTTTTGGGTGATTGTGGATTTGTTTACTCACTGAGTTTCCTAGAAACTCACTCCTTTGTTTCCATGTTTTTTAGTGCCAGATGAACCCCGAGTTCCCTCCATTCATTTGATCACCTTCTGCGGAGATTGACAGGTATAAATTGGTATGGTGATATGATAGTTGGATAGGTTTGCATGTGCATATATTTTGTAAGTGTTGTCTGGATGCCCAGTAGGATGTGATTTGTATAAGCCTGGGCCACTGCGTGTTTGTTATATGTTATACAGTTTGAATGGGCAAGTAGCCCTTGTATTGTATTTATGGCCATGTGCCCGGGTGTCTAGAAAACAGAGAAAATTCTGTCGAATTGTCGGTAGAGATAATAAATTTATATTGATTGATTAAAGAAATATTTGTGTATTGGTATTATGTCGTGTTATATGATAAAGCTTGTAGGAGGTTTCCTGAAGGAAAGGGGTTTTTTATGGTAACCTTCTACGCCGGTCACGTGCCCAGGATTGGGGCATGACATTATATAGCTCGATCAACCTCACCATTAGATTTAGAGATTGATCAATTGCACTTGATGTAACGGTCCAGTGAATAGCAAAGCTATGTCATTGCCATGCTGTCATAGTCCAATCCCGAACACGTGACCGGCATAGAAGGTTACCATAAGGAAATCCTTTCTATCAGGAAACCTTCTACAAGCTTTACTATGCAACCATGACAACACACTAATGCATATAAATTTCCTTAACAACAAATATAAATAATATTATCTTTACCAAAAATTCGGCAGAGTTTCCTCTGTTTATAAGACACTGGCCACATGGCCTACACAGAAAACATTAAGGGCAACACGCCCATCAAAACCTGTATGATAATATAATATTCAATAGTAGCCTAGAATAGACATTACACAACCTACTGGGCAATCAGTCAATATATACAACACATGCATATGCAATCCTATCCAACTGCTAAACCACTGTACCATTTTATACCTTTCAATCTCCATGGAAGGTGGTGCACTGGATGGGAATCTAAAGAGGCTTCTGAGTCGGAAAAACATGAAAACAAAAGGAGTGAGTTTCACAGAAACTCAGTGAGTAAACAATTCCAAGAATCACCCAAAATCCCATAAAAAATCATATTTGAAAATATAAGTAAGTATAAATATAGCTGTGAATGTGTGCTTACTTGTTTTATAACTATAATATCAATACACAGTTAAAAATTATAATACAGTAAGAAAGTGACATAATGGAAAACATGTTATTCAACAATATGAAAATAAACAGGAGAAGGAAATCAATAATCTTTAAAACATTCAATTTAAAATCCATTATGAAAAATCATACATGTGAATTTTCAATAGTTTATATTTCAAGCAGGTAACCATCAAAATATACGCATAATCATCGTCACAAGCCATTCAACATGTCTGTTGGACCCTCGTGAACAATCCCCTACAATTTTTCCACCTTATTCACTCCTGACCCGGTTGATTTCATATCCCCCAAGTGCACTGGAGTACATAAATATAACCCGTATAATTTCCCACCTTATTCACTCCTAACCGGGCCGATGCAAATATTCCAAGGGTTACCTCAAAAACAATTTCATAACAATTGTGAAACAATAAACAACATATAAAAACACATTATAATTTAGTAAATCAATCAGTCGGGTAAGCCACATTTAATAAAACATATACAAATAAGTTATTGCATTTTCATAAACAATCAAGTAGGAAAGAGAGTATTATCAATGTAAATAATATCAAATAAAATGGTAAAGCATAATTGAACACAATAATCCAATTCAAACTTAGAATAATCAATTTGTATAATATAAAATTAGATGGAAAAACCATTAAACTTTATAAAATATGTATTAATGATCAATTAGTTAAAATACTCAACTGGAGTCCAAGGAAAATTTCTAATGGTAATCACAATAGCATAAACATCTCCAAGCCACACAGGCTAATCACAAGCCACACAGGCTAATCTCAAGAGCCACACAGGCTAACCACAAGAGCCACATAGGCTATTATCACATGTGCCATCGGATTACCAAAAGATTTTCAATGGAATCAGTATCTCAGTCAATATTCAAAACATATCACAACAAACTATTTCAAAAACACCAACATGTATATATGCTCTCAAAATCACACTGAAATATATATGAAAATCTCATCATATAAGAAGATTAATAATATTATTTCATATGATAGAATTTATATTTAAACATGGGATTGTTAAGTGACAGGGATTGTCCACTCACCTTGGACTCTGGACTGTCTACATGGAGAAAATTCCACTGTGACCTCACAGCTAGGGTACCAATATTCTTAACACTTTTTCGAAGAAATTTCTGAAGTAATTTAACAACAGATTATCATTTTTCAGGAATTTCACACATAAGGGGTTTTACACAATAAACTTGAAATCTTAATACACAGATATTACAAAATAAATCTTTTGTTCTAGGAATGCTCACCAAGTTCCAGAGTACCAGCTGACAACCCATCGCCGACCGAAGCATCACCGGCAGCCCCGAATTGGTGGTTGGCCAAACCAGTTGGCTGAACAGGGGAGAAGAAGGAACCAAACTACCACAAGCTTCCTTTAGACTAAACATATATCAGAAAAAGAAAGGGGACCCTCCACCAACGGAATAAGGATCGGCCGGTAGCCAAAGTTGCCATGTCCGATCGTCTTCAATGACGGAACTCCATCACGGGCCAACCAAAGAAGAGGAGTGATGGTGGAGCTCTTTGACGCTTTGTATTTAAGCTGAAAATGGAGGAAAGAAGCCGGGGATGGGCCAGAGTTAGGCTAAGGTGTGAAAAGCTCCACAAATTTCCAATGGAGCTGAAAGAAGAAGAAGGAGGAAGTCGACCAAAAGGAGAAGAGGAGAAGAAGAAAAAGGAACTGGGAAGGGGCTGGAAAAATCCAGAAAAGCTAGCCAAAAAAATTAGCCCAGGTAAATCGGCTACCAGCTGGGCCGGTTTCCCCAACAAAATTTTCACTTTGGCCCCTCATCTTTGCCTTATTCTGAAATCTATCCCACCAAAACAAGACCTTTTTCACTTTAGTCCCTGAAAACTTTTCAGTTTAGTCCTTTTGTTATCATTTCATTTTTTTTCATTCATTTTTTTTGTTTTTTTGTTTTTGAGTATTACACATGTTAGCGGCTATTGAAAATGCATACATTAAATGAGGTAATGATGGCATGGGCTAGCGGAGATGAAACGATGGGACAAAAGTTTAAATAAAGACATGGTAGATCACAGCTGCCAGCTTTTACCAGCAAACTACAGCTCCCAGTTTGCAGATTGCATTAAGAGCGAGGGGCTAATATTGTGAGTATTTTTAGAACCATACAAATGGACTGATAAAAGTTCAATGGACAGGCTCAATTGATAAGGTCCCAACTTAACTAGGATTGAGGTTGCTGGAGCAAAGCATCAAGTTGTCAATTGTGAACTCAAATCACTGGTCAACAATGATTAAAGTAGCAACCTTAGGTCGTTAAGGATGAGGTCTAACCCACAGCTTGAAGCATGTTTTTCTAGGCATCAATTCAGAGAAATCCGTTTAATTGCCTATTTAATATAAATCCATTGTTGACCGTTATGTAATCAATTGATGACTTATTTTCATTACGAAATTATATTGTAACACCCAGGCCACTAAAAAAAGGAGTTGAAATCATTGTAAAAAAATGGATGAACAATAGAATACTGACACTCAACAAAAAATACTGAAATAAGATAATCATGGAGGTAAGCCTTAATTTTGGCCAAATCACATTAAAAACTCTTAGGTCTTCTTATTCTCTCTCTCTCTCTCTCTCTCTCTCTTCTTTACAATTTTACCTTCACAATTTGTAGTTCACGGTTCTAGACTTAGATTGATCAAATTTATACGTTAATAATTGTTAGTTTATTATTATCCATATATTAATTTTGTGAAATATATATATAAAATTATGTTTTTTAATTTTTAACATATTAAAATTATAATTATCCTCTTTTTATTCGGTGAACTAGGATACATATTATATTTAAAATATATATATAAATAACTCAACATATTTCGTGACGTGGATGTAATTTTTTTCCCATAATTAATTTATTTTAAGAGATAAAATCGGGTGAATGTCTTTGTTACGTAACGACCTGGCATTGGGAATGACTTAAGGAGCACTATAGAATAGTGCAAATGTGAGACACGCGGAACGCGCGGGGCACGCCGGCCAAGGCTTCGTGATTGCCGATGACTGACGATGTTGCTTTCAGTCTCCATGGTCGGTAGGACTAACCCAGTCAAACCGGGCTGTTAATTATCATCACTTTCGATGTATGCTAATCAAGTTATGGTAGTGGCCAGCATTAGTGTAGTAAGTAGTCATTAGTTGTCGTTTAACCAACCTCTTAAATTTCCAAGGACTCAATCTTTAACCTAACCTAGCCCGGATTATATATTTCAGTAGGTTAATGAACTTGTGATCCAGTTTTGTAATATGTCTGATTTAAAAATATAAATAATCTTATTTAAATATTATATTTATTGAAAAGAAGTGATTTTTTTTATGATAATAGGAATACTTAATATTCATTAAATTCATACATACAAAAACATGAAATCAAATTTAAAATATAAAAATATATATATTTTTAAAATCATTGGATACTATTTGAGTTTAAAGCCCCCATGATATCTAATGATCAATTTCTATAAAAATTATATTGCTTATTTATATTTATCTTATAGTTTGTACAGGCTTTACATATAATAAATATATAAAAAATTATAGTTTTATCATTTAAAATTGTATTCAAAAGTTTTCAGAATTTTTTATTCTTATATAAAAATTATAATTTCTAAAAATTGTGAAATATATTAAAAATTTTCCCAAAACTTAAAAAATAGTATCAACGTGAATTTTGTTAAACTAGTGTCCAAGGGTAACACAGAATCAAATCACATGCTTGTGAAAGAGACAAAAAGTGAAAGAATATGGGTGCTGCCTCACCCGGTTATTCCCTCAAACAATTGTGGCAGTTGCAGTGCTAGCCCCTGGATTTGGTTGCCTTCGGTTTTCTTAAACCGTGGATTAGCACTTACTTCATTCTGATTCAGACCTACACTTATATAATTAAGAACAATTTTCTCACTAAATTTCTAGTTATATTCAAAATAATAATAATAATAATAATAATAATAATAATATCTTCAAACCAAAAAGAAAAAAATTATTGCTGATCAATGCTACATTTGAATCAAATAATTTTCCCAGCAAAAAAAATGGATTATTTGGGGTTGGGAGAGTGGGTTCGCGGAGGATTGGCAGTGCTCTGATATGCTCTTAATCTTAAGAGATCACATTATGATTTTAAATCTCAAAATAGATGGTTGAAATGTAAAATCCAGAAATATAAATATGTTGTAAAATAAATATTTTATAATAAAATCGTTTAACCATTTGAACTACCCGTGAAATTATTTATCAAAGCGTAACGCCATAACATCTGTTTGTTAATGTTAGACATCATTAAATAGAACAAGGTCAAAACATTCATCCACTTAGTTATTGGTCACGACTCTTTCTATTATATATTAAACCTGTTATTAACCATTAAATATATACCCACAGGTATATATGGCTCTATCCTTTTTTAAAGAAAGAAACAAGTATACAATAATGTATCATAAAAGGGTTATGCTTGGGAGACCTTAAGAAAATTGTATTAATATGTAAATTTTTATATAAAATTTTACAACCTTTCTATAAAAAATTTAAAATCTTTAATTACAATTTTGAATAATAAAATTATAATTTTTTTTATATTCATTATACACAAAATTTGTACACATTTATGTATGAAAAAATTACAAAATTTATATAAAAATTATAAATTTTATGACTTTTATGTTAAATTTTTATAAAAATTCACAAAATTTTACAGAAATATACCAGAGTTTTTTTATTGTTTAAATATGTATATGGATTCTCTTCCACGTACTTTCTAAACTAAAAATTGAACCGTATAAAACATTATTAAGAACCAATGCCGTTAATAATTGTTCAAAACTAAAAAGATACAAGTCAATAATTATGGATTCTCATATTATTATTTTATTTTATCATAATATTAAAATTTATCTTTTAATTAAATAAATTAAACTTAATTCTAGAAAAATAAATAAATCTTAATTGATATTTGAAATAAATGTGAAAATATTATACTTTTTAATAGGAAGTGTGAAGTTTATAATAATTTTTTTTTTTTATGAAAAGATGTAAAAATAAGAGTAGAAGATTAAAAGTGAAAATAAATAAAAAAATTTAGTTGAAATAAATCCCTAAAAAAATGCTAAAAAAGAAAGGAAAAGAAAAAAAAAAAAGGAGAAAATTTTGTGGTGCTGGAGACTTGTGTCCAAATTCCGTCACGATTCCTTTTCCAAATGAGCTGGGTTGTTGAATAAGCACTCACATGCCCTTTATAAGAGGCACATATCTCCTGAGGTTTCTGGAATCCTGCTCATTTATTAGTAATTGGAACTTTCACAATATACAGCGAAGCAGAGAGAGAAACTAGAGCGAGAACATAGTCGCCATCCCCGCCGTCAGCCGTCTTCTCCGTCTGGTTGCAGATTTGCATTGGGAAAATGGTGGATCCAAGCATGCTTGGTTGGATCCTATTTTCTGTGCTGAGCCTCGTTGCGCTCTACAATTTGGCTTTTGCTGATAAGAAACGTAGTGTTTCGTCAGAGGCGGCGTCTCAGTGCATGACGAGTAAAAGTACCGTTAATGCAGAATGCAGATCCACTAATGGTAATGGTGGGGTCGACGTCATCATCGTCGGTGCTGGTGTCGCCGGCGCGGCTCTTGCTCACACTTTAGGCAAGGTAATTTCTCTTGCTCTGTCTTATTCCATTGTTGAGTTCTTCCTCTTTCATTTGAGGTTAAAATCTTGTTATTTAGAACATTCTGCGTATATGTTTAATGTTAGTGAGATCGATATCAACTTGCTTGCAATGCTATCAAGTATCCTGAAACTGTTTACAGTCTTAAGGAGGGAAAACTGTCTTATAAGAGACGAAATTCGGACGTGCTTGTAGTATTCATACAAATAGAAAACCGCTGGAAGTGTGGCTATTCCGTGGGTGAACGATGATTTCTTGTTACAGTTCTGTTAATTTTGGAATGAATTTAGGGAGTGAAATAGTTTTAGGAATTTAGGAAGTAAAAATAGTTTATATCTATTTTGGAATTCAGGAATGTTGATTTTGTAGTTGGTATGTTGATAAAATGATTAATAATTTTTAAACTTATTGCTAATGAAATTTCTTGACCAATGAAAGGTCTTCTATCTGCAGCTGACTTAATCAAATCTTTTCCTGTCGAAATTTTCTTAAATTTTTTTATTGCAATCAGTGATTTGTTGTATAACTTGTAACAATAGACAGTGAAAGCTTTAGGAGATTATAATTTTCTTATCCAAGTGGTTGAGGATGAAGTTGTGAAGTGCCTGTTTATTAAGTTTTTTTCGATCAAAAATATATTCCAGGACAGGTAGTTGGGATATGTTCTAGATTTTTTGGATCAACTTTCAGCATGAAATTTCTGGTCCTAAACTGACCGGCTGTCTATATATGTGAGTCATCATTAATAAAAGCATGATCATTTTGTTTTCCAAGCAAATATGACCTGATAAGGAAATTGAACTACCTTTGTTTTGGATTATGCAGTCATCTTTCTCTGCTCTATCCAGACATTAATGTTTGATTTTGTGTTGCTTGGCGTGATTCAGGATAGACTTGTTTGATAGGAGTACTAAAATTTTACCTGATTAAATAAGTAATTTTTTTCAGACATGTATCTTATTATTAACGCATAAACTCCAAAGGGAAAATTATTTCACTTCAACATTGATTTTTTAACTAAAGTGCAGGATGGACGTCGGGTACATGTCATTGAGAGAGATCTGAGTGAGCCAGACCGAATTGTTGGAGAGCTGTTACAACCTGGGGGCTATCTCAAATTAATTGAGCTGGGACTTGAAGGTAGTATGCATTTTTAACTATGTGAACATATTGGCTTGTATTTCAATTCTGGCCACAGGTCATTAGAGCTAGAATTATATATATGTATGTAGATATAGATATAAAAGTACAGATAGATGCCTTCCAATCTCTGCTTGTAGCAAAAACTCAATCCCAAATAATCATCCTTGTGTTTATTTGCAGATTGTGTGGAGGAAATTGATGCTCAAAGGGTGTTTGGGTATGCACTTTTCAAGGATGGAAAAAAAACTAGACTTTCTTATCCCCTGGAGAGGTTTCACTCAGATGTAGCTGGCAGAAGCTTTCACAATGGGCGTTTTATTCAGAGGATGAGGGAAAAGGCTGCTTCCCTACCCAAGTATTCATCTCTTCTTTTGTGGTTATGGAGTAGATTCTTTTATATCTTCCTTTACTTTAGTTCTTGTTTGCTGTGATTTAAGAATGACTTGCTGCAGTGTTGCATTGGCTATGTATGCCAGTAATTTTTATAATTTATGTATAACTTGATACTTGACTTCAATCTCAAATATATCACATAGATATCACTTGAGTTGATTCGGGTAGATAATTTTTCTCATGTTACTTGAGACTGGAGTAACTTGTCTGGAAGCTATAGTCATATGAAATTAGTTTTTTTTTTTTTGGTTATGTGATTGTACATACAAACATATGCCATAGACGCCCATTGTGTAATTTAGAGGTGATATTTTAATTATTATCTTGAACTAATCTCTCTCTTCGGTGTCTCATACTATGGTATTTTCTGATATTCTAGTGTTCAGTTGGAGCAAGGAACGGTTATTTCCCTACTTGAAGAGAAGGGGACAATTAAAGGTGTGCAATACAAGACCAAGGTTGGCCAAGAATTGGCAGCATATGCTCCTCTTACCATTGTTTGTGATGGCTGTTTCTCAAACTTGCGCCGTTCTCTTTGTAATCCTAAGGTGAGATGCCCTGTCAGCTCAAATCTGTGATGAGGCATTATAGTTGAATTGGCCCGATTGGGCAAACATCTTCCTCTGAAATAAAAGACTTCCAATTTCCAAACTTCAGATTTAGCTGTCATTGTTATTCATGCTTGTACTAATGAACAGTTTGTAGAAGTATTTATGGCAAGCTTGTTATCATGCCCATAAGAATGAGCACTTTGTAAAAATTATCAGACACCTAAGTTTATAGTACTTTCTCTGCAGGTAGATGTTCCCTCTTGTTTTGTTGGTATAGTTTTGGAGAACTGCAACCTTCCCTATGCTAATCACGGGCACGTTATACTGGCAGATCCTTCTCCAATTTTGATTTACCCTATAAGCAGCACAGAGGTCCGCTGTCTGGTTGATGTGCCTGGTCAGAAGGTTCCTTCCATTTCGAGTGGTGAAATGGCAGAGTATTTGAAGACCGTGGTGGCTCCACAGGTACCTTTATATACTCTCAGTTTACCCATTTCGTTTGTGAAAGTTAGCAAGCAAGTATTACCTTTCTTTACTGAAATAAGAATTTTACTTCACCTAAATACTTTTATGTTTCTTAGATGGTCAAGTGGCAAATTTTTGCAGGTTCCCCCTGAGATTTATGATTCCTTTGTAGCTGCAGTAGACAAAGGTAACATTAGGACAATGCCAAACAGAAGCATGCCAGCAGCTCCTCATCCTACTCCTGGAGCCCTTCTGATGGGAGATGCTTTCAACATGCGTCATCCTCTAACTGGAGGAGGAATGACTGTCGCCTTGTCTGATATAGTGGTGCTGCGCAATCTTCTTAGGCCTTTGATTGACCTGAATGATGCCCCCACACTCTGCAAATATCTCGAGTCCTTTTATACCTTGCGTAAGGTAAGTTATGCTTGTGTGACTGGACTTTGATAATCTCCCAAGTTTGGTTGCCTGCCCTTGTGGTTACCTTGTAAGATAATGAGTAAGCATTGATAGTTATGTGGCTCTGCATTTTTTCTAATTTAAAATTGATCAGAACATCTGTGATTCAGTATAATAAATATTATTTTAACACTCAACTCAGTAAAGATAAATAGATATTTTATAACGTATGATTTGCATTGCAGCCAGTGGCATCCACAATAAATACATTGGCAGGGGCCCTTTATAAAGTTTTCTGTGCATCACCCGACGAGGCAAGGAAGGAAATGCGCCAAGCTTGCTTCGATTATCTTAGTCTCGGAGGCGTATTCTCGGATGGCCCAGTCTCCTTACTTTCAGGATTAAACCCTCGTCCTTTGAGCCTGGTACTCCATTTTTTCGCGGTTGCAATATATGGTGTTGGCCGTCTACTACTTCCATTTCCTTCACCCAAGCGCATGTGGATAGGAGCCCGATTAATCTCTGTGAGTATTAGCATTATGAATGTCTTGTTTCCATGCATGATTAAATCGGAGTATAATCTGAATTTGTTGTTTGCCAGGGTGCTTCAGGAATCATCTTCCCCATAATTAAGGCTGAAGGAGTTCGTCAAATGTTCTTTCCTGCAACTGTCCCAGCTTATTACAGAAGCCCCCCGCCTAAATAAAAGTGAAAATCAGTTTGACATGTTCAAAAGTCGAGGTTCTCTCCAAATGAACTACTGTGTCCATCCTCCATTCTTAAGAAATGGAGATAGATGCTTCATTGAAGAGATCATGTAAAACATTTTGGTTTTAGTGTGGATTCTTTCTAGATTGCATAACTGTATACATTCTTTTAAATACACATATGGTTTCTTCTACCTTACAATTTCCTATTTATTTATTTTTTTTTTGTTATTAGGAAGAGACTTAAATTTAAATTTAAATAAACATCCATAGTGCATTAAATTAAAAATAAGAAGTAGAATGAAATGGAGGGGAAATATAAATGAGATAAATATATTTTATTGATCCTCTTAATTATACGAGCATTGAAACTGAATTAATCCGTTTATTATGCATTATCATCCCCTTGAAAAAAATGGTTGTGATTATTGCATTTCTTTGCGGCATATCAGGTCAGCTGATATTAAATAATTCCAATCAGATTTATTTCTACACAAACTAGTGATACACCCTTGTAAAAGAGTAAGTATAAATGTATTTGTTATTTCCTAATTTTTATTAAACTTTTAATGTTATATCTTAAGTTTTATTTGAAGTAAATTAATTTTGTAAATGTAAAAAAAAATAAAATGTTGCTTATTAATTTAACTCTTGTTAATATTTTAATGAAAGTAAATCACATGACATTTAATTTGATATCCTACGTAATTAAAATATTTTTGGGTGTCTAATAGTATGGGTTCTTATTATCTTTGTCTTTTCTCTTTTCTTTTTTCCTTCTTCCCCAGCGAAACATCCCTTCCTCAGTTTCTTCATTCTTTTGTCTCTTACTCGATTTACCTCTCTCCCCTCTCGATCTCTTTTTCTTCGTCAACCTCTCCCTTCTTCTTTCACCAGCCATCTTGATGCTTGTCTCTACTGCTCACCAACGTCAAATCATCGCTTGAGGTGGGTCAAATTGACAGAGAGCTGGACGCGGATTTACTCTAACTACGTCCAACACTATTTGTCATCTTTGACTTGACTAGAACGAGTTCAGCTTTAAGTCTTTAAATTTGAATTGTTGGAAATGTTCTGTTTATTGTTGGTCTCGCTTGAGCATTTACAGCTTGTATGCGCGGAAGTGAGACGGAAAAGAAGAGAAGTTGGCTTATCATACAGAAATTAAGATCATTTTTATTGCTTAGCTTGCAAGGAAATCAGGAGAGGAAGAGAAGTTCAGAACAAAAAAATGATGGATTCCACTTTCACCAAAAAATAGGAAAAATGAGTGGAAGTTGTACAGTAAATTTATATTTAAATTTATAAATTATTTTTTTATAATTAATTTTTTAATTTTATGATAATTATATTTAATATTTAATATTTATATTTTAAATAATTTGAG
>JANHAO010021119.1:0-12620 GCA_026873985.1 Saraca asoca | reverse complement strand
AAATTGTAATAAGAATCTAATTATTTATGTTTTAATTAGAGAAACTTACATAAGTCTGTGCAGCCCTCTCGATTGACCATTGGTTTATTTCCTGATCGTGGTTCAACTTCGCGAAAAGTTCTGGCATGGTAGGATCTCTCCCCAACTGCAGTCCCCAAAATTATAGTAACAAACAAACAAACTCATAAACTATTTAGGGACACAAAAATAATAAGATAAGAGTTTTCTCTATTTTTCGGACACTTGGCTATAACAATGACTCACTATTTTGTCAATCCATGTTGAAACATTTAAATATTAAATTCTAATAAAATTTCGATAGAGTTTTATCTATTTTTCGGACACTTGGCCATAAGGCCTAAACAACAACACAATAGGGCTATATGCCCACCACAACCTATATAACAACATGATAATATACAATGGCCCAGGCTATATAATTTACATCCTACTGGGCATCCAATAATTATGCATAAAACATGGACATACAATCCTATCAACTGCCAGAATTTACACCACAATTATACTTTAAATCTCCACAGGATGGGTCCACCTAATTAATAAACAAAACCAGGGCCGGAATGAGATGGAAGGATCGTAGATGTGTCTTTAGGCTCTGAAAAAAAAAACATAGAAACAGATATGTGAGTTTCATAGAAACTCAGTGAGTAAACAGTTCTATGATCACATAAAATTCCCATTTAAAATCCTGTCCGAAAGTGTATATATATATTTATGTAAATATAGCCATAAAGATAGGCTTACCCATTTTGCAGCCATAAACTCATTATACATTTAAAAACCTTAATTCAGCAAGATAGTCAAGTTTTCGAAAGTATGATATCCAACAACATAATAATAAACAAGAGAGAAAAACCAATAACATTTTAAACTTTCATGAAAATTCAATACAGTAAAACATACAACTGGATTTCCAAAGAATAAATTTAAAATGGTAACTAAGCCATAATACCCATCATAAGCCATCTAACACATCTGTTGGATGCTCATGATCGTATAGTATATCTCCATACATCTCTCCACCCTTATTCCTCCCTCCTGGGTCTGTATATACTCACAAGTACAATTGAGGGTTACCACTCAAATTTTCAATGGATCCAGTATAGCCATTAAGATTCAGAAAATAACACATAGCATGAAATCTTCATTCGAGTAAGCAATGTCTATCCAAATATACATAAGCTTGTCGATGCATTTCTATATTTATTCGACATATGGAAAAGTAATATCATTAGTTTCAATAATACAAAGCAAGATGGAAATGCATATTTTTAACATAGCAAATCATTTCATATATATACATGTAACATAAATAGGATACTTTCGAAACCAATTTAACATATAAGAAATAAAATCCATTATTTAAAAAGAATTTATAACATCCTATACAATGAATCTATTTTTATGTTTACACATGGGATTCCTAAGTGAGGAAGAATGCTCACTCACCTAGAAATTTCCTAAAGAGCTAGATCAGCTAAAGCTCCAAAACTTGCTACTAATATGCTCAACTCTTCAAAAGGAATTTATCTAGAGCAAATCCATAAGAAAATTCTAACTTTCATCAATTTTGAAATTTACTGTTCAAAGTAAATCTACTTGGAAAATTAATGTAAGTAAGCTATAAAATAAATTTTTTATTCTAAGATTACTTACCACCCTTCGAAGTGTCGGTGGGGAGCTCGCCGCCGGCAGGATCATCCCCGGTGAGCCAAAAGAAGCTACTGGCTGAATTGCACTACTTAGGATTTTAATATAAGTATCTTGAAAAACTAGCTACAGGATTACTATAAAATAAATCCTATGATCTAAGAATACTCACCGGAGTCTGAAGCACCAGTGGCTAGCTCATCATCGGCAAAAGCCTTGCCGGCAAGAAAAAGGAAGAGCCAGCTGAACCAACTCCAAAGAGGAAAAGAAAGAGCTGTTATTGCCAAGCTATTGCCGGAGGAAGGAATAAGATGGCCGGAAAGAGAGGAATTGCCAAAAAGTAGAAGGTTCGAAGAAGATGAAGTCACCGGCAGTATTCAGCCAAGGAGAACAGCGTTTGAAAGGAACACACCAGGAAAGGAAGGAAACGTCTAGAAAGGGAGGAGAAGACTAGCGAAGACAGTGCCAGATGGTGACCACACCAACAATGAAGAAACTGGCTAGAGAAAGGAGATTGCACAGAGGACCACACGAGGAAGCTTCAAAAAAATGGGGATGTCGAACAAAAAATCTCAACTAGGAAAAATTTAAAAACATTTTTTTGAAAAATTTATTGAAAAATATCTCAACTTCAGGAAAAATTTATTCCAACAGAACAATCTGTTGGAATGTCCCACAAACCACCTTTCATAGTAATATCCGTTGGAATATTCCAATGGATTCTAATCTGTTGGAATATTCTGTTGGAAAATGCTATTTTTCTTGTAGTGTACATGAATCTATGTGTCATAAAAAATCTTGACTAGAATTGTATATATAAATCTTATGATTTACAATTTAAATCTTATTATTCATGGGATTCAATTGATTCTAATTATTAAGTTTTTAATCAAGTTGTAATATGATTGTGACAAATTTTATGCAACTTAACTTTTAGAAATCCATTTTATCCATTTTTTTTATAATAATATTTTTTTATGATTAGGAAGTATTATTTGACTATTTTATTATACACTTGCATATTTTATTACTTCAATATTATTTAAATATCTTTTTTGAAGACAATTTTCTTACTTCTTAATTATCTAGTTATTTTTGTATATATAATATTATGAAGTGCGAAAGATTGGGCTTGCTCAACCCGACTGGATTAGGGACGATGAGTGGGAAATCTGTCTCAAGTTTTGGGAATATTGTAAATTCAAGTCCAAGTCCAAGCTAAATAAAAGGAACAAAGCCTTGGACGCAACTGGACAGAATTCCTCTCTACACATAGCCGTATCCATCCTCGTAGTAGAATATCGACTACATATCATATTTTTATTTTAACTTAATGTTATTTATACTATTTACATTGTTATATCTATGTTCATATCACAATCCATATTATCTACGAAAATTTTCATGTTGTACAGATATATAAGACTGGGGTTAAGCCGCACATGAATAGCTTGTTCCACCACATCCACACCTAAAAATATAGCCACTAGGTCTTGCCTCAAGTTGACAATCCTATGCAAGCAACTTTTCTTAACTTGCATTTTGTTATTAATGCATTATATGTTTGGTAGTAAAAATATTACAAATAATTAATTATTTTAATTTGTAGAAGAATTTTAATAAAAGAAAAAAGGACTTGGAGCAGACTCAAGTGCAGAGAGGTGCTAAGGGCTTTGGGGACATGCTTGGTAATGTGGTGGAACTATCTGATCATGATTTGTGGGTGGGCATTATTGGTGTGACCAAGAAAAGATGGGTCTACAGGTTAGGGTCTAAGTCCACCATGGGATGATTGCATTTGCCATTACATCTGAGATTGAGAGCGTGTCACATGTTGCATTGGACCAACTCATGCACATCATGATTGAGATGCAACAACAAATGTAGGTGATTTTCGCTCTGATAGAACACCTTATATAAACTCAAGAGCAGTAGAGTCAGTATCCACCGCCTTCTCCTCTACCTTATCCTCATTCATACTATCATAAGCCCCTTGCCTACTATCTACCATCTCTTGTCTATATGTATTTGTTGCTACCGCAACCATCCCTCCAACTGGCGGTTCGAGAACTACCATCTAGAGCTCCTAGACAGTCACAACAACAGTAGTAAAGGGATGTTATCTAGGATCAGGAGACTGATAATCAATTCTTCTCTAACAATCTTAGCTTATAATTATATTCTTATATTTTTATTTGAATAATATATTTCATACTTCGTTGATTTGAATAATTTAATTTATGAATTATTTTACTAATTTTATATATTTATACCTTTTTGTATTTGCCATATTTTAATTTTTTATTATAAATTAAATATTAATTTTTAGAAATTAGAATTAAAAAATATTAAAATTAATTTTTTTAATATTAATCAAAATTATTTTAATAAAAAATTTAAAATAAAATTTTAAAAAATTTATATTTTTTCCACAAATTTTGGACAACTTTACATGGCAGATTTTCGATGAATTTTTGACAATTTTCTAATTGATGAAACAAAAAAAAAATCATATGAAAAATCATCTTAAATGTTGTTGGAAAAAAATATTTAAT
Source organism: Saraca asoca (assembly GCA_026873985.1). NCBI lineage: Eukaryota > Viridiplantae > Streptophyta > Magnoliopsida > Fabales > Fabaceae > Saraca > Saraca asoca. Next base: position 8,394 of record JANHAO010021119.1, on the reverse strand, counting down.
CATGGATTATTTTTTGTCGAAATACATGATTTTTAATGAATTTTTCATAATTTTTAACAATTTTTTCATCAAAAATCGTGCATTCTTGAAACGATAGTTATAAAAAAAAATGAAATTAATCTTAGAGAAAATGTTTTCTGTCAAAATATACCGACTATAAGTCACTGAGCCATGAAGGAATACCAATGAATGACCCCAAAAAATTACAGAAGAACAGTCCAGCGATGATTGAATTGAGATATGGATTTTCCCATTCCGCAAGTGGTCTCCACCAATAGAAGAGCAAGATATACATTTTTATATGGTTATTGTGTGCAGTTTTTTTCGCTCAGTCTCCCGCAATGGAGTGTTCTTTCCTTTCGTGCGACTTTCTAGTGTTCTTTTGTGTGCCTCCATTTCTAGCATTACCATGGAGGCTTCAAGATGTTTGAAGTGTTTTTACCTTTTGAAAAGGAAGTTGTGGATTGTTAAATGGAGTTGCTCACAAGCTTGCCTTCCAATGTTGCCAGTTTTTCGTTCTTATTAATGGGTAAGGGTGGTTATTGTTTAAGACTGGTTAGCCCACTATTTTAACTCGACTGAGACAAACAGCTGTGTGTAAAATTTAATCTGAAATCCACAGCCTGAAATTCGTCAACCGAACATAACCATGCGAGGTGGGTTTCAGACGGTTTCCATCAATTTGGAGCATGCATACTGAAGTAAAATTAAAATGAGTTGGTAATCTAAAATAGATGGAAACCAATAAAATCGGAGATGGAAGTGCGAAAGAAGAAAAATGAGATGAGAAAATAGCACTTATCTTTTTCAAAGAAAGAAAAAACTAGACATTCGTGTTGCGTTTGTATCTGTCGTATATGGTGGCAAAAAAATCAAATTGGTTCTTGAACAGAAGAAAAAGTGCTTTCTGACCGAAAGCAAGACACCGGAGCTATCATAGTTTAGGATTTATGATCAAATTTGATAAGTAAATATATTTAGATTGCGACAAAACTTAACATAAAAATTAAGGATAAAGAGATGATCATATAGCACGAATTTAAGAAAAAGTATTTACATAAATTATTTTTCTTATTTTTCTCCATTTGAGGGTGTTTATATAATTTTAATTAATGTAACTTGTCTAATATGAATAGATAAATACACGATTATGATCTTTAGATTTTTATCTTTGTGTCAATATGTTGTGGCTCATTAGAACTTTTTCAAATTAGGAAAAAAGTTCTTACGCCAATTCGAAAAAAATTTGTTTAGCATAACCATTTAGGCTTTGGCTTAGAATGTTTTTTAGAATGAACATTTGGTGACCCAAAGTTGGCATTGAGGTACTAGTCTGTAGGATTGAGTATGTGGGTATGAGCCTTCCCTACAAATGTGATTAAAGAAGTAGCCTTTCTTTATTTGAAATATTGTCCTGTAGAATTTATCTACTTTGGACCGCATTTATCCGTATTTGTTTGAATTGCATAAATACATCGTGTTTGCCAATGTGAATGACTTGGTTGCCTTTATATGTGATTTGGTTGTTATGTGTTATGTGATTTGTGCTTATGGTTGCCTTGATGTGCAATAAGTTACGGGTGTTGCTTATTATTTTCAAAACTTAGATGGTGTATGATAGGTTGACTAGCTTATTCTCAAATACTTATTAATTAAGTGCTGAGCAAAGAATTTAAGCACTACATATTCTAACAATCGAGTTGTCAAACTATGACAATTTGGTATCAAAGCAAAGTTGAGACCACGCTCTTTGTTTTCTATTACACCTTGTTGATATGTCATTATGTCGAAGAAAATGATGTTTACTAAATGTTTTGATGCAATTGATGTTGCAATCAGGAATTTCAAAGGAGTAGTCGAGATTGTAAGAAATTTAGAAATTGAAGAGATCCTTGAACTCTTTCGAAGGGCCAAGAATTGGGAATCTCTTGAGCACTGAGTCTTGAATCTCGAAGCTAGCACGAAAGTCAAAGGCATGGGAACTAGTGAAGCTCCGCAATTCAATGAGGGGCTTATTGTGATTAAGAACAATCAGAAGGATTTGGGGGATGCTATGAAAGACCTTACCAAGGTGAAAAATGTTGTAGCAACTCTTTATGCTGAGATAACTAACATAGTATCCTCAATGAAGGTAATGATGATGGCCATTGGGAACGATTTGCAAGAGAGTGGTGCCTTAAAGCAAAGGGGGGAAGTGAAAATCCTTGAACCAAGGCCATACGCGAGTGAGAGAGATGCACAAAAGGTTGAGAATTTTATGTTTGATATAGATCAATATTTTCAATTACCTAGCATTACTTCTGAGGAAGAATAGGTGAATTGAGCTACCATGTTCCTTACTGACAATACTAAGGTCTAATGGAGGACTAAGTACTAGGTAATTCAGGAGGGAAGGTGTAGTATCAAGAATTGGGGATTGAAGGTACATTTTTATCCTAAAAATATGGACTATTTGGCTAGAAGAAAATTGTGAGAGTTAAGATAGACAAGATTAGTTTAACACTATGTGAAGATATTCGTAACCATCATGTTGGATATAAAGGACATGACTAAAAAGGATAAGTTATTTTGGTTCATGGTCTATCACTAGAAGCTGCCATAGAACTCCAAAGGATGAGAGTTAAAAATCTCATGGAAGTGATCATCGCAGCTACACATCTGTCTGGCTACAACATTAGCTTTCTTGAATAAAGTCTCACATAGGGGCTTGAATACTACTAATGGTGGCCATAAAGTCCCACAGAGGGGCTCGAATACTACTTATGGTGGCTAATTAGGAAAGAATGACAATTCTAAGAGTAGGAGAGGAGGTAATAAAGTGTGATGCCACTTGCAAGTTTTAAGATAATCTTGACATCCATCAATAAAGGGAAATCCAATACCCTAGCCTGTTTCTTATGCAATAAGCCTCATAAAGTGGTAAAGTATCCATAAAAGGCTATCCTGAATGCCTTACAAGTAAAAGGAGGCACAACAAGGCGACGAGGGTGATGATGAAGGTTTTAATAGGGAAGATAAGTCTTGTGCTAGGATCAGTGCAATCCAATTCCTAAATTCTTACAAGTAACAAGACAATGACAAAGCATGGTAAATCTCATCCTTACTGAGGGTCAATGAGTTGTGCAAGTTCGAGAGTACCACTCCATACAAGAATAGAAGAGGTAGTGGACAGGGTGCATTCGGAAAGATGTGTAACATAATCAAATCCTTTTAAGGAGAAGTCTATCAAAAAGCCAGAAAGTGTAGTGTGTTTGAGGAGTATCTACCTAATACCTACATTTTTATTATATTTAATTGTAAAGTTCTTGCATGTAAAACCATTCACTTAGTCATGAGGACCAACTTGCTACAATAGCTTACATTGCTTTAAGAATGTTAGAGTTTAGTCATAAGAGGAGCTTGTGGCAATGACCTTCGAGAGCATGAGTGTATGGAAAGCTAGAACAAGAGTGACAGATAACTCTTTATTCAACCTTAATGATAGTGGTAGAGGGACACCATTGAGGTATCATGTTCAAGTGATCGTGGAGACACTAGTTGGGTGTTAAGTCCATGTTCAAGGAGTGGTGTTGTTAGAGTAGTGAAGTACACAATAAGGTATGATGGAATGTTGAAAAACCACATTAGTAAACTTGTGAGCAAGGTATGAGATTCGCAAGTAGGCCATATTTTGTCGGCAAACAGTGATACTTAAACTTGAACAATACATGAGACTTGTGTTTCCCACATCGGTGAAATAAGACATTGGATGTAAGGCTAGTTGATAGTAAGCATATCCAAATGCCTAGCTACTACTCAACTACAAAGACAATTAGCTCGAGACTTGTGGAGACAACTCATTTTCATCATCAACAAGTCAGCGAGACAAGCAGAAGAAAGCCTAAGAAGAGTTGAAAAAGAGTATATTGAAGACTTTCATGTAGCAATGTTAGATTAAAGGGTTAAAGGCAAAACATTGGTAAAGTATAAAAAGACAAGCAGAGAAGAAGTCGAGGGAGGGCACTGGTGTTTTCAAGAGGGGGAAAATGTCATAGTTTAGGACTTATAACCAAATTCGACAGGTAAACGTGTTCAGATTAAGATGAAACTTGGCATAAAAATTAAGGATGAAGAGAAGATCATGCGACACAAATTTAAGTGAAAATGTTCATGTAGATTATTTTCTCTATTTTTTCTTGTTTTGAGGGCATTTATGTAATTTTAACTACGGTAACTTGTCTAATGCGGGTAAATAAGCATATAGTTGTGATCTTATGGTGCATTAGAACCCTTTGAAGCTAGGAGAAATGTCTTTATGTCAATTTAGAAAAAATATATTTACTCTTGTCATTTGGACTTTGACTTAGAATACTCATTAGGGGATAGTGTCTAGTGACTCAAGGTAGGCATCAAGGCCTTTCCTACACACTCAAGAGTCTGTAACGAGGCTTTTAAATGTAAATAAAGAAGTATCCCCTCTTTAATTGAAATATTATCCCCTGAAATTTATCTACTTTTGGCTACATTTACCCGTATTTAATCGAATTGCATAAATATATCATGTTTGCCAATGTGAATGACTTGATTGCCTTTGTATACAATTTGGTTGCTATGTATAATGTAATTTGCGCTCATGGTTGCCTTGATGTGCTATAGGGGTGTTGCCTATTATTTTTGAAACTTAGATGGTGTATGACCGGTTAGCTAGCTTATTCTCAAGTACTAATTGATTAAGTGTCAAGCAAAAAGTTTAAGCATTGCATGTTTCGACAATCAAGTTGTCGGACCATGACACAAAGCCAAAACTTTTTCTATGCATAGAAAAGCGACATATTTTCCAAAAGTTGAAGAACTCGAGGCAAAAAAATTCACTAAAAAAATTCATTATTTTCAACAAAAAATTTATCAAAAATTCAGATATTTCTATTGAAAATTAAAATTTTGGACAAATTCCTAACTACAAATAGTTGTCAATTAAACCATCATTGAAAAATTTTTTCCACCAAAAAAAATTTTTTTTGATGAAATTTTGGAGAGATAGATATTTCAAAAATTTTATTTTTCTCTCATATCTGTTGGAAATTCTGACAGAAAGTCTGTCAAAATATATATAATTTTTTTAAATTATATTTTCTTTAAAATAATCTTCATCAATTAATTACCATTGGAATTAATAGTTAATATCAATAAGATAATTAATAATTTCAAAAATTAACAAAACCAATACATATATTTCCTTATTTAAAAATATGTATTAACTCAAATATACATAATTCCTAAAATAATATTAACAACACTATTATGTATGTCATCTAACTATGTAATCCTATTCAATTTAATTCAAAAAATATAATTCATAAATCTAATTCAAAATGTATAATTAGTCAATCATAATTCAAATATACAAGAAAATACAACTAATAATTAAAAATGAACTCCTATAATAATCCTATGTCAATAATTAATTAACTAATAATTAAAATATGCACTAATTTCAATGTCCAAGAAAACTAGGCAAAAAAACTCATAGACAAACTCAAGCCCTAGACTACATACATCAAAATAAGAAAAGCCAGTTAAATCATGAAAATGTAATAATTCAACAAAAGTAATCAGTAAAAGTGTAAAATAAAGAAGTAAGAATAATTTAATTGATTTAGATTTATGAAAAATACCTTCAAAGTACAAGAACCAATATGGAAAGCAAGGAAGAGCTCTGATGCAATGGAGGATAAAGAAAAATAGGGAAATAGGGAAGAGATCAGGTGGGAAGACGATTATTGGGATATTTGAATTTTTTGATGGATTTTTTTTGTTAGAAATCCTTCATACGTTAGAATTCATCAGAAGAAGCAAATAGATTTTTTAAAATATGTGCTCATTTACCAATAAAATTTTTGATGGATTTCACTGTATAATAGATTTTTGACAGATTTCGAAAAATTTTTCTAATGAATTTTTGTAGTCAATAACTATTGATGGTGGAATCTGGTTCTGCCAAATTTCAGTCAACTATGATTGGTTCTTGAACCTTGAATTATTTTCTAGTGGACTGAGCGAGAGAAGAAGACAATGGAAGGGAAGAAGAGCAATGGTAGATAGTATTTTTAACGTGGTTTGGCAAAGATCAAGCGGCACCAGTCCCTACGTCCATGGCAAATCTTATTATTATTTTGAATAATTTTTTTATAGAGTATTAGCTATGATTTTTTCGGCCTCTTTTGTATAATAGCTTTCATTCCTATTTATAGAAGGAAAGGAGGATACATATGGAATATAATAAACTGTACATCTTTTACATCAAGCATTAATTGTACAAGACTATCTAAACTATTGCAAAATGTATTTTGTAGGTTACTTTCTGTGTGCGGGGCCCAATGGGCTACATTTTACAGATGGGTGTTAGAAGCTACCTGAGGGTACTGTCTGTGGTAAGTTGCTAGCCGGGTGGGGTGTTGTATGCACTGAGCTTTATTCGAGGTCACTACTGTCTTGGGCCATGGGAGGTTGTGTGCATGCTTGGTGATGTGAGCTCGCTTTGGGTGAACTATTGGCTAGTTGGACTTTGGCATTGTTAGGCCTTGCTCTGGCTTAGGGCTCGCATTTCACGTCCTCGCGACTTGACCTCTTGGCTCAGTGACCCGAGCTCGTCTCCTTACGGCTTAGCTATTCGAGCTCGTTCCTTTGGCAACTTAGAACTTGGCCCAGTGATCTTAAGCCGATACAAGTTAGGCCTTTGTGGATTTGGACTTTGTTATTGGGCTTTTGCCAGCCCATTTTGCACTATGCTAGAAAACACTCATAACATTAGCCTTCCAGCTCACAATTCTCTTTGTAGATTGGGAGCTAGAAATTTTGCTGGCAAAAGCTTGCATGTGTTGTTTGCAGCATTATCATCTCAAGTTTATATCTTATTGCTTCTTCTACATATTGAATTTAATGGTTGTGGACCATGTTGGAGTTATGTCTGCGCGAGCTCGAGGTGGGACGCTTATGGTACATCACTTCATTGCTCAGCTGGCATTCTCATTACTCGGGCTAGTTTGTGCACATGACTTTACCAATTATTTTGTCACTCAGTTCTAGGGCAATATTGTTGCTTGTGAAATGGCAATTTTGTTGCACAGTTCCATGGTAGGTTCGTTGTTTTGTGAGACAACAAGCTTGTTCCTCTTTGCTCGTCTAGGATAGCTTAAGCGTCGCTTTATGGGACGGCTTGTCTTGTGTCACTCAATGGGAGAGCAAGCTTGTTGATTAGTCTTAAGAAAACTCAGCTGTGCAGTGGAAAGGAAAACTCGTTGCATGATTTCACAGCTATCTCGTTATGCGATGGAACAGGAATCCTTGCCGGGGTAGGTCATGTTCACTCTGCGTCTTTGTGACTCAGTGAGCTCAGCTGACAGGGTCTCAGACTCAGTAAATTGTCCTTATTACCAAGGCTTGTCCCTGATTGGGATCTCGTTAGGGGTGTTGGGACTGCTGTTGTTTTGCAGGGTGCACCACGTAGTCTCTTAGGTGACCTTTTCTGATGAAGTCCTCTATGGCATCTCTAAGTGTAATACCCAGAAAATTAAGAAAATAAAAAGAGAAATTGAAAATAAAAATTGAAAATGAAAAGGACTAAACTGAAAAGCTTTTAGGGACTTAGTTGAAAGGTTTGATTTTCGGGTGGGGCAATTTTGTAAATAAGCTAAAGTTGAAAAAAAAAAATTTCAGATTTTTTTTTCAGAGAGTTCCCGTAGTTTCTTTTCCTTATTTCTTCTTTTAGTTTCTTCATTTTCCAAAAACACTCCCTCTCCCTCTCAGACGGTCTCTCTCTCTTCCTTCTCTCTCTCTCACTTGGCCCTCTCCTCTATCGGCGTCTCTTCCCTCTCCTTCTTCTCCAGCGGCGGCGACGGTAGCAACCCGGTGAAGTTCGGCCGTCCCCCACGCTCCAGCAAGGGGAAAGGATCACGTGCACGACGGCGTCAACGAGAGAGGCTTTGGGCTGCAACTCCTCACGCCGGAGGCGGCGATCTCCGGCGGCGTTAGCTTGCTGGCATTTGTGGTGGTTTCCGGTGATGCTCTCCCTAGTCCAACGGCGGCAACTCCGGCGTCTTCTTCTTCTTTCCTCTTCTGTGGCTGGTTCGGCCAGCTAATGGATCTAGGTCACCGGCAGCACTCTGACCGGCGACGAGCTACCAGTAGGCTCCTTGGGACCTAGTGAGTACTCCTAGATCATCAAATTTATTTTCTAGTAAGTCTAGAGTTGTTTTCTCAAGATCTGAAGTAAAATGTTCAAAATAACACTAAATGTTCAAAAGCTTCCATAGGCTTACCGGTAGCATCCTAGCTCCGGCCGAGCTAGACATTGACTCATTAGACCCCAATGAACACTCCCAGAACAAAAGATTTATTTTCTAGTAATCGTGTGTT
>JANHAO010021118.1:0-12648 GCA_026873985.1 Saraca asoca | reverse complement strand
TATATCTAAATGCATAGAATGTATAGTCTAGGATGCACTAGAACTCAATCAAATTGGTCTAGGGCACCCATCCAGACTAACACCTATGTCATAGCATTAAAGATCTCCCATAAGTTATTCTTCTTTTCTTTCTAATCGCTATATTAAGTCAGCAAAACTAAAGTCTAAATTGATTTTGTACAATCTATCACACAGTGTGCCAGAACCAACCACACATAAATTATAAAGTAAATCAAATTTCTCACTACCAAAATGACATAAATAACCATCATGATTCAAAACAACTACAGAAATTAGGTTCCTCCACATAGAAGGTACATAAATGGTGTTTTAAAGTTCTAATAGATGACCAATAGATAAGCATAATGAAATAACTCTTATATGCTACACTTGTACTATTTCACCATTCCCAAGTTAGACAATTAGCTCTACAACATCTGGTTTCCTCAAATTTTTCAACATCTATAAAAAATCACATGAATAGTGATACCAATATCTAATCATTAAGTGTTTAATGGTACATCAATAGTATTTGACTCAAAACATACTTGAGTTAGAGAGGTATCTTTCTTCCTCTTCTTCCTAACTAGCTTTTTATACTTAAAGCAGTCTACTTTCTTATGCCTGTATTTCATATGGAACCTACAATTTCCCTTGAATAGAGCTTGCTTAGGTTTATGGCATTGGTCATTCATTTCACCCGCCTTCCTTTCACAGGTGGATTTCCATTCGTTATCCCTCCGATGTGTTCTTATTCCTTGTCTTGAAGCTGAACCATGGGAAATATAATTGGCATATTGAACATTGCCTTTTGTCATGTCCTTTTTTGCCTGACTAACAATAAAAATTAATTCATTGATAGTCTATTCACCCTTTTAGGTATTGTAGGATGTCTTCAAAATGTCGAATTAAATGGATAAAAATTCCAGTGCATGCTAGATCAGTTAGTTGTCACCTAGGTCAATTTTCATGTTTTTCAATTTGTTGTAGTGGTGTACTAAATCACATACCATCTTCTCAAGCAGTGAGAGATAGTAACCTTTTTCAGCCTTGTCAAACTTCACATATTTCTCAGCTAGACTTGAGAAAGGACTTAGCATTTTAAGGAATACTATATTTGATGGTATTGTCCATTGTGAATTTCATGACCTAAGCACACTTTTTTTAAGTGTGTCCACTTTACATATTTAGCCCTTTGTTCAATATTTGAATTTGCATCAACAATAGGCTTCTCCTACCTAAGTGTCAAATCAAGATTGATGACCGCCAGATAAAGTTTCAGACTCAGCCTAGTTCTTATAGTTTATCCAATTCAACGTCTTGACAAAAGTTAATTACATAGGCATGGAAGCTGAAAAAAAATTCACCAACACATTAATATATGTAACGCTTTAATCATGCTTTTATTTTTCTCATAAATATTAACTATGCAATTACATATAATACTATACCATAAGAACTAACATCAGTAGAGTATTTAAAGATTTATAATCTAATACAAGAATGAAATACTACATATTTATATACCTAACTCCGACAAGGTGTTTAAGATTTTAAAAATATAGTATTTAATCCAACACTCACATTATTACTAACATACTATATTAATAATATCATATCAATAAGGTATTTAAATATTATTAACATAATACACTCTTCTAATTCAACTAAATATTTTTTAATTATTATTTAACAAAAGTTTATACAGTTAGGCCCATGATAAGCTAACTCACAATTATATAAAATTTCATGACATAATATGAGTTAACTTGATTCCTACACAATTGTACTTTAAGCACCTAAACATGCTAAAATTAATTATTTTCCATATAGTATCAAAAAATTCAAGAAAAATTATATACTGTAACTCTAAATGTCAAAATCACAAGCAAAAATATTCAAGTTCAAATAATTTTAAATTAAAACTTAAATGATATAGAAAAAATAATTAAATTATTTTTAATTCCAGCAAAATTCTAGAAAAAAAATTCAAATTGGAAAGTGAAGCAGAACGGCTGTCGAATCACCACCAACAAATGTTGGCAAGGTTTTGCGTGGGCCACACACATCGATAATGAGAGTGGGCTTTGTGCACATGATGTAACTCACCCGCTCTACTCAATAGTCTGTAATCTAGGTTTTCTTGACCTATTTTGGATCTAGACTTAACTTTGCCAATTTTGGCCCCTCTTACCCAAATTTTTTTAAGGTTTTTGATCTTAAAGCCTATCTAAAGCTAATCCAATCTTCAATTTGATTAAAAGTTGGGAAAAATTGTTTCCCTTTGTAATTTGAAATTTTGGGGAATTGCAACTACCATTTTCTTAAAATTTCACTCAAAACTTTCGATTTACTATATTTTTTAGCAAATTGATATATGGATTTTTGTTGTGGGTATTTTTGGAATCATGCAAATGGACTGGTAAAAGCCTAATAGACAAGTCTAGTTAATAAAGGCTTAGCTCAACCCGGATTGAGGTCGCTAAGATAAGGCATTAGGTCATCAAATATGAACTCAGATCACTGGTTAACAAAGGTCAATGGTAACCTCAGTCATCAAGAATGAGGTCTAGCTCGCAGATCAAAGCATGCTTATTGTGGTTAAACCTAAGAAAGGATCAATTTACGATAATCAACTTACAAATATCAACTTGTAGAAGTCAACTTGTATGATTAATTAATTGCCTGTTTTCATGGAAATTCAAGAAGCAAAAGTCGATTCTAGATTCTTTTCCTTTTTAGAACTACGCTAAGATTGTACATCTCGATAACTATAAATAGGGGTTAAAATCATTGTACAGGGGAGGATATGAATAGATATTCTGGAAAATATAAAGGATCAAATAACTAACAGATACAAATATTCTGTAAAAATAGATAGAGAAAATATAATAACCGTGGACGTAAACATTGCACTAGGCTGAACCATGTTAAAAACTTCTAGTGTCTTCCTATTCTTCCTCTTTCTCCCTTTTTCTCTCTTTTCACACTCTCAGTTTATAGTTTAGGATTCTGAACTTAAATTGACTAAATTCACATGTCAACAGTTTTCATTATAAAACAAATCTAAAACTAACTCAATAATTAATTTATACAAAATTAGAAGATTTGTATTTGAATTTTAGGTCTTGGAACTGGATAATAGCCCATTCCATAAAAGTTTTATTGTAAGATTTTGTACACCTCAGTTTTATTCAAATTAAATAGTGTTTTTATTGGGTGTATAGATTGGATGCAAAGTCACATAACAATTTTGAAACTTTGAGCGTAAATTATGCTTAATTTAGAAAAGTCCCCCTCAGGAAAACCTTTAAAAGGTTTCAAGGTTTTGTATACAATCTCAACAAAATATAAAAACTATAAAATAACTTGAATAGCTCGTAGTATTTTGAGTTTTAAAATAATCTAATTCGATAATCAATCATCTTATACAAATCAAATAATTTTTAAAATCAATATGTACACTATTAGCCATGTAATATAATTTGTCTAGCTCTGATGTCAATTGATAAACATTTTCAACAAAATGCAAAGGTCAAATTATGTTATCTTGGCATAAATGGAATGCAAATAGACATAATAGAATTAAGCATAAGAATTACCTATGATTTGCATCTAATTCATATTGTAATATTGATTGCCTCTTGACAAATTCACTCTTTTTGTAAACTCTAGCTATCATTAAAGGGGAGAATATTTTTTGCAATCTAATGGGATGATTGCAACAAGATTAGGACTTTAGGATAGGGACCCATTTTAAAAATAATATTATCTAGGTAATAATTTGACCCATCACTAGAGAATATCAAGTTCACTATTTGGGCTTAAATATCATTATGCAACCCAACTTTATTGTCATTAATGGGCTGATAATACTTTAACATTTAAAATAAACTTCTCAATTATGTTAGATTTAAAATAGAAAATTCTAATAATTTTTGCAAGTTTTGTAAAAAAAATTATATTTTTCATAATTTTTTTAAAGTTGTAACTTTTACCTAAAAATGAAAAAATAAATAAATTTTTTATACAACTTTAAATAATGGAGTTATAACTTTTTATATACTTATTATACATAAAATTTATACACAGTTACAATTTTTAAAAAAAATTAAGAATTTTATATAAAAAATTATAATTTTTATATTAAACTTTCATTAAAACTTATAAAATTTTTCAAATACATATAAAAGCATAACCAAAAATATATATTCAAAACAATTGTTTCTATGGATCCATGTATTGATGCAACTTGTATACCTCACTATCTTGACGTGGACAGGGATCAATGAGCAAGATAGAGCACTGCTATGTGGCTGTTAGTCCTTAATTTTTGCATGAACAAAGACTCCTACGATCCACATATGAATAAGATATGGTGTAAAGATTACGATTCAAGTTTGCGTGGCTTGTTCATATCAATAATCATGTTATTTTCAAATATATATAAACAACTTACTTGATGCCTTGAAAATAAACTATTTTAGGAATAAGACGCATCATTGATCTATTTGAGTTACATAGATTCATGATATGTTTTATTTCGTATTCCAATAAATTCGAATTAGATTTGATAAAATGATTAAATCCGTGTTGTGTTACATCAAAAATGACCAATTATAATCAACTCAATTATATTACATACAAATTCATGTGTTGTATTTGTGTTAATGATGTATTAATTTTTTCTTGACATTTTTAATGATTCAATGGTGGATATTTAGAGACTCTTTTTTTTTTTTTTTTCAATATCTTATATTTAAATTTAAAACATTATAAATATGTGTTAAGCGATTTATTTTTTCAATTATAAAAAATTAATTTTTATATAATACAAAGAGATCTCAACCTATTATCAAATGGAAATATAAAAATGATATTTATTAATCAAATTCTCTCCTGTAACATAGACGACAAAACTGATAATTGCAATAATTTTTTTTTTATTTTATAAAAGCTTTAAAGTGTTTTGACATTGAAGAAATTTTTACTTTAAATTTCAGACTTTAGATCATATTAAACATTATTATTTTTTAAATATAAAAATTTCTAAAATTAATTTTTTTTCTCTACTAGAAAATCACCCTTTTTCCCTACAACTAATCTTATTGGGATTAATTATTATTTTGTTCCTTAGATGCATCTAATGTGTTTAAAAAAATGGAGTTGTACGGAAAAATAAGTCTCTAACAATGTTTTCATAGTTACATCGTTTATTTATTTTAAAATTTATATATAAATAAAATAAAAATTACAAATCTTAACACACATATATAGACAATTTGACAAAAAATACTCAATTTATTAAAAGTTGAACTTATTCTAAAATATTGTGAAAATCTCACCTAATAAATACAACTTGTATTCATGCTTCAACAAATATACACATACTTCTTAAATGGTTTCAAATAAAAAAATTGAAAATTAAATTGGCATGAATATTCGCAGATATATATTAAATGCCTACAGTTGATAAAATTTCCACATCATATCATTAAAAAAATATGGTAAAAGGCCACAGTCGGTACTACGACGGTTCTCTAAATTGACAAATTTTATTTATTTATTTATTTATTCCTTTTAGCTAACACAATTTTGCTTTTCTATTGGCTTGGGTGGTGGGTATATTGAAATATTATGAAATCAAAGGATTCAAATATAAATAATTGAGAAGTGGATCAGTTGGAGGCCCAATTAATGTCAGAGCCCAGCCCGGTCAGAGAAGAACACGACGAAATGATGTTACATTTACGTTTGAACCCAGACTTACGTGTCCCCTTTGCTACCGTTAGTGCCATGCTGAATTCTTTCTTCTCAACATTTCTAGATTGGTGAGCCTTGGATGTCAAATGAAGAAGAAATTGTTTATCTAGATGGTTTCCTTATATGAATTAGTTTAAAATTTATATTTTTATAGTTTATTGAATGTGTAATTTAATTTTTATAATTTTATTTTATATGATTATATTTAAAAATTTAAAATAATTTATGACTAAATTATTATTATTAATTAGTATTAAATTTAAATAATAAGATAACTTATAATTTAATTGAGATTATTTTTTATTTTTTATTATTATTTTTCAATAATTTTATGAAAATAAATACAATATTTTTAATTTTTATTAACATAAATATTTTTTTTCTTTTTTAATAATAAAAGTCATTTTTATATGATAACAAAAAATTAATAAATAAATTTTGATAAAATAAATATAACAAGTCAATAAAAATAAAATATTAATATATAATTTAATAAAGATATAAGATTTTATTAGTTATATTTAACATAGGTTGGTAATAATAATTTAATTATAAATAATTTTAAACTTTAAAATATAATTACAAAAAATTAAATTATAAATAAACATCAACTAACCCCTTTTCTAGGTCATATATTAATGCAATTTTGTATCAAACCTATAATATCTATGATAAATTAATGATTTAGTTCTACTAGAACAACCACCTAGGATAGCTTCTTCGTGGATAAATAAATTTATAAAACATTAGAGTTATCATTTCATATGTCTTCAAGAAAATTTGTATTAATACATATTTTTGTAAATTTTGAAAAAAAAATTATACAAAAATCAAAAATAAAATTTTAAAGATTTGTTTTATACAACTTTGAATGACAAAGTTACTACCTTTTGCTAAACTTGTTATACACAAAATCCATATATACTTGTAATATTTGTAAAAAGAAAAGTGTTAGACTTTATATAAAAAATATTACTTTGATGATTTTTATATTAAACTTTCATAAAACTCACAAAATTTTTAAATACATACGAAATATTATAAAATAAATATTTTGTTATATGTGTTAATTTGAGCCCCGAGGTTCTTAAGAAATTAATTTTTTTTAAGAGGGGACACTTTAGGTAAAATATTGAGAATTTGAAATATGGATAAATTTGAAGAGATATGCCAAAAATACCATTTTTTTTAATTTCGTTTTTATTCATTAATACTCCACACAAATATTATTTAAATTAAATTCCATGAACTTTGAACATATTTAAATTAAATAAATTCATGGAATTATCTATAGGAAATATGCATGAATCCATCCATATATACGTGATATAGTGGTGAAGATTCATGATAGTTTACAGAACTCTTGGATTCACACATCTTTGTCGAGAATGTAAGAAAAAAAATTAATTTTTCATTAATGAATTAAAATCATATTTTTAAGCTTATTTTTTTTTATAAGATTTGATTTCAAACAAAACATAAGTCATTTAATTCCGATGGCAATTTTCTAAAAGCAATACCTTTCCTTTATTTAATTTAAAATTTTGAGAAAAAAAAATGTCATATGTACCATTAAAGACTATGTTTAGATAGTGACTGATTTTGTCTTTCAAGATAAATAAAATAAAATAAAATTTTATAAAATGAGAAAATAAGTTATTAGAGTTGAAGTTCTAAATCACACTCTAATAATTAAGTTGATATATTTCAGAGAATATATCGGATATCGAAATGAGAGCGAGTGTGATGATCCCTTTACATGATATATACTTTTATTTATATAGAAAGATGACATCTAAACTAATATGATAATAAATAACTTGATAAATAGTCTTAATTGTTGAATTTATATCAGTAACTTGAGAAATAGTCTTAATTGTTGAATTTATATTAGATTATTGAGCTTTATATCATTCGATCAATTTATACTAAATATACATATTATCAGATATTTTAACAATGGATTGATAATTTATTGATTAACCAATAATATTAGGCTTTGCTTGATTTGGATATAATTGGATTGGATTGATTGATAATAGACAATCACGTCACTAACTCTTACTTATTGAATTAGGTCGGTCTATTGTTGGCTGGTTGTCTATTTTGAATGTGTCAAATAGCATACATTTTTTCTTATTTATTTATCCAAAGTCTAACTTCAATATTTTTTCCAAAAGAATAATAATTAAGGATAGAAATATACTAAAATTGAAGGACACACAAGACTATATCTTACATATTTTCAGTAGTTATTAACATTCAAAGGTGGTTGCATTATTTCGGAAATAAAAAGTAGTTGCATTATTGTATACAATTTCCACTAAAAAGTGTAGGATTATTGAAGACCATATCTTCCCCCTTTTTAACTCTTCTAGAAAGTATCCCCACTTGATGCATGCCTTTTTCACTTGTAAAAGATACGTCTTAATCATAACAATATTATCGTAATCTTGGTTTCTCCCTATCACTCAAATACTTCTTAAAGAAAGTATATATTTTATCTTTTCTTTTCTCTTTTAATATGAAACTCTCTGACTTTGATGGATTTCAATTATGCTTTAATAATTTGATTATGCAAACTTAATTAAATTTAAAAAAATTTATTCTGAAAGTTTAGGAAATAATTCTATTTACATAAATGAATTCAAAAGATATAAATATAATCATAAAAAAATGTTGAATTTTTTATAGTGAATTTGATGCAAGAAGATGTTAATTTATGATTAATGAGTAAAAAAAATATTTGAGATTATTAATTTTTGGTGATATGTTTTTTATGGATTACCAACTCCTCTAAATTTGTTAATAGTGAAGTTCAAATTTAAAACATAAATGATTAAATACAACAAATTTTATTAATTATTAAATCAATTCAAGAAGTTATCTTAAATAAAGTTGAAGTGAATGTTAACATATAATAATATCTAATTATGAGAGAAAATTTAAGGCAAAAATGTAATAAATGTAAAAGTTGCATTTTTATGTAATTGACGATAAAATTTGATTCAATAGACCTAAATCTTAGTCAACCTAATCAATTCTTCAACTCTCAAACTGCAAACTAGTTGGATGAATAAGAGATTAGAAGATGGAGAGGAAGAATAGTGAAGGCAAAGAGATTTTTTTTAACGTAGTTCTACTAAAGTCTGTTTATTGACTTCTACGTCCATTGATAATTTTATTTCTCTGTATAAAATTTGATAAAGTTACAGTATCTTATTCTCCCTTCTTTTGCAGAGAGTCTCCCCCCTTATTTATAGAGGTAGAGAAAGTTATAAATGTAATTTAATAAGTTATAAATATGTTACATTAAGTAATAAATGTATTTGACAACTTAAATTTCTACAGGTTATTTTATGCTGATCGGCCTTTGAGTTAATGTCTGCAGGTTAGTCTCACAAGTTGATATTGGCTGGGAAAGTGTTAGAGCTTTCATTTAAAGGTAAGAGCTGGGAGCTAAATCTCGTGACTTGAAAGTTAGGAGCTAGTGAAGTAGAACTGAGAGCTAGCGAGTTCGAACTGGGAGCAAAGACCTACGAGTTAGAAATCTCACAGGTCTTATCTTTAGTGACTTAAAGTTTACATGTGAGATCACCAGCAACCTGAATGATTTGGATCCTTCCAATCAAACTCGAGCTTTTGCTAGCTCATTTCACATGGTACCAGAAAATGCTTGTAATACATGTGCATTAAAAAAATATGTATAAGTAAGTATTTCAGTATTTTTTGTAACTTTTTTTTTATTAAAGTTGCAACTTTTATATAAAAATAGATTTTTTTAAATACACCTTATATTTTTAAAGTTTTATTGAGTGATAAATTATTTTCTTAAACTTTGAAAACTTGCAACTCGGTAAAATTTCAAAAGTGTAAAATGTATTTTTACAAATATTTTTTATAAAATTTTAAATGATGAAATTATAACTTTTTTATATACTTATTAAAATTCATACACACTTACAAGTGTTTGATTAAAAATTATAAAATTTTATATAAAAAAATATAATTTTATGACTTTTTTATGTCAATGTTTCATGACAACTTACAAAATTTTCAAGTAGGTACCAAATCATTATCCTAAATAAAATTACACCGACTGATTAGGGATCTACAAAAGGCAAAACACGAGGGAGAACTAATTGCAAAACCTGAAAAAGGAATAAATGAATCTTGTGAAAAAAATCACTTAAGTCTCAAGGAAAGGATTTATCCATTAATTTTGTGTAACTTTTCTGCTTTTGCTTTCCGTATAATAATTAATATTAGAGTTGCCATTATTATTTATACATTCAATGCTTCTACTCTACGGACTCACACGTGGCGAAAAGGCACAACTATGGTCCCCAAAAAATTAGTAGTACAATTACATTTGATATTGTTTTATGTGCTTTCATCTTTTACGATCCCAAGTGCAAATAAAAGACTTTTTATATTAAATAACCTGTAATTTTTATTATCATAAAAATATTAATTTCTGATAAAATAATAATAATATTTTGTTACGTACTTAATAATTTTATAGTTTTTGCAAATTATTTTAATAAAATTATAATTTTACATACAAAATATTGCAACCTTTTTCACATAAAATCTAATTATATATATATTATGAAATCATAGGATTATAGGAAGTATAACTTTTCAAAAAGTAAAAAATATTTTGATCATTTGATCGGTTATTAACTTAAAAAGTGGAGGAAGTTATATTTTCGAAAAAATTTTACTTCTCATAAAATGCAAGAATTTATTTATCCATTCTCATTGGTAAGTTTTACTTTCTATATTTAATATGAATCAAAATATAAAATTATCATTATAAATTTAAATAATAACAAGAGTACCATTTTAAAAATCTATACAATATCTTGATAAAAAAGTATAATTTTTTTATAAGATATTTTAGTCATTTTGATAATATTTTTTGATAAGTTTATAATTAAAATAAACATCATATAAGAACTTACTTCTTAAAAAATTTTACTTTTTTAATGTCAATTAAACAACTTTTAGTATTCTTTGAAAAGTTCACACAAGAATTTACTTACTAGAAGTTTAATTTCCCTGTAAGAACTTACCCTTTGTGTAAATCAAATGACTCATATATATATATATATATATATATATATAATTTTAGTTCTATTAATAAAAATTTTGTATATTTATACCTACTTTATATGTAAATTACAAAAAAAAATAAAATAAAATTATAAGAATACATGTTAATAAAAATTTCTATGAATATGTGTTAACTCAAATTAATTCTCAATTATTTATAAGTTTCTTTGCGAAAATTCTGAAAGTCATCGAGTGAAGATTATAAAAAAGAAAAAAGAGACGTGCGGATCATCTATACATAAAATTGTATCAATGATACAGGACATTGTATTTAGCATACTATGTGATAAATATGATTATAAATGTTACCTAAAACTTGCTCTATGATTATGAAAAGTGACATAATGAAAAAGTTGAAACCAGGAGCTTTTAGCATCGCTTATGGCTTTTGGAAGTTGCCATCGGCCAACTGTTCCAGAAATTAATGAGAGGGAATCCAATTTTGATCCTTCATTTATTTTTTTTTTCATTTTTATTATTGATGAGGCATATAATTTTTTTTTTCATATGCAATTAATAAAATCCATAAAAATTTTGTTATTATTTTTCTTCAATATAAAAAAAGATAAAAAAAAAGTGAAAATCCAAAATCAAAGAAAACTGACATTTCAAAAGTAAAAGTAGTTTTGTGCTTTGGTGCGTATTTAAGAAAACTTTTATCTATACGTTACTTTTTAAATTTTGTGGAAATTTTTATATAATTTTAAATAATAAAATTATAATATTTTATATATTTATTATATGTAAAATTCGTCTATATTTGTAATATATATTTTTAAAAAATTATAAAATCTTATATTAAAAGTTATAACATTTATGATTTTTATGTTATATTTTTATAAAAAAATTATAAAAATCATGAGATCTCTGAGGATTATCGAAAATTCAGTTGACAACATGTTTATAAATATAAAATAAGCTTCCTTTTTTAAGAAAATTATACATACCATCACCAATGCTAGTTTATAAATATCTGGTGCTAATAAGAACGTCATACCTCACTCATTATTTTTTACAAAAAAAAAAATGTAAATTTGACAGAATTGGAGCATGTTAGTACACAACAGTTATTTTTACTTCGGTTTGTTAGTCCGCGAAAAAATATTTTTTTCAAATTATTTTTTTTAATTTTTTATATTTAAATTGATCAATAGAAAATAAACTTTAATTAACAACAAAAAGTTTATTTTAATTAATAAATTTTGATTAATAGAAAATAATAATATATCTTTTAAAAATAACTTTTCATTTCATTAAAAAAAATTTACTTTTTCAAATTATCTTATATCATTTCTTTATTTTCTTTCGTTTTTTTTCTTTATTCTTCTTTCCCTTCTATCTTTCTCCCAGATTTCTATTTTTATTCCTTCTCTATACTTTCCTTTCTTCTTCTTCTTCTTCTTCCTTTTTCCTTTTCTAATACACACTCTCTCTCCTTTCACCACTCTATTTCTTAAAAAAATTTCGTAATCTCAAGAAGAAATTCAACAACACAATAAACGCCAGATCTGTAAGCGAACCTATAGCATGTAACAATAGTTTAAGGTTTAGAATTACCTGGTAAACATGATGAACCCTTACTTTGATCCTGGAAGCATCTACTCTCTATGTATGAAGATAAACTGCCCTCTTGACTATAATATGATAGAGAATAAAAACTATCATCGCATTACTTAATGGGCCAGTAACACGCATATTATAGCAGAGACCAGGGACTCTCCATGTGCAACCCTAATGGGTTATTGGGTTAACCTACCCATCAACAGT
>JANHAO010021117.1:0-12612 GCA_026873985.1 Saraca asoca | reverse complement strand
ATTGGGCCAGAGAAGTTATTCCCAGACAAGGACAGGTTCTGCAAGCTAGCTAACTTACCAATTCCCACTGGTAAAGATGAAGAGAAGAGATTGTTGGAGACATCCAGAAATTCAAGGCTTTTGAAGTCAGCTGTGTTGTTGGGAAGTTTTCCTGATATGAAATTGTTGGACATGGAGAGTTTGACAAGCTTCGTGAGGTTCAAAAATACACTTAAGTCTGCTTCAGCAGAGAGACCCAAATTATCAAGGACAACCCCAGCAACATTGCCACCATTACAGAGAACTCCATTCCAGGAAGATGGACATCCATTAAAGTCAATGGATTCCTCATTCCAGGAATTGAGAACATAACCAGTAGGATCATGCTTAATGCCTTTCTTAAATTCCAGCAATGCTAAGATGTCTTGGGAAGGAAGCTGACCCATGACAGAGAAGCAACATAAGGATAACACAAAGAGGCTAAGGCGCTTCATATTCTATTATGAATGGGTGACTGTCGATTTATGTATAGCTGAAGCTCAATGTGAAGACAAAAAGGCACAGTTCTGGTTCAAAGAGAGAGTAACTAGCTTTTAGACCCAACGGCACAAAAACAACTAAGACGACAAGATGCCCTCCTTAAAAATTAGGAGAAAGTTACATTCTAGAATAAGCAAGCTAAAAGTCTTTGAAAAAGAGAGTTAGGCCTTCAAGCTTCTAAATCTAGACTTAAGGAATCATTAACAGTCACAACAGAAGAAAGCAAGAACTTTTCTTCAAACCCGAGTGACCCGGAAACAGAAAGGAAAGTAAACTCCAAATACTTCACAAGGTCCGAAATTTTACACTAAACACAACCTACTGCATGGAAACAAGAGGTTTCAATTGATTGGTTGTACTTCTAATTGGGGGTCACAAGTACAGCGTAGCTTCAGTAGATACAGTCATTAGCCACACAAACGAAGCCAAAACATTAATGAACTGAAACCAACTACTCAAAATAGGTCACCTTTCAGAGATCTAAGCAAGTAAAACACAATTTTTCTTGCCAAAATCACCTCTTTAGTACAATGCAGGATCAGGTAAGAATCCTCACTGTCAAAAATCAAACTTTTGAAGCCGACCGAAGAGCTTATCAAAGCTTGCAACCATGACATTCTGGAACTGAAGTGCAAAATGGAATTGTAGCTACAGCAAACTCATGAGGAAGAGGAAATGGGTATACATCCAAATCGCAATAAAACGAAGGGACCCAGAAAACTACTGTACTACGGGCTTTGCTAAAGGTAGTAAGAACTTTCTCTAACCCATAAAGAACTACTAAAAAAAACAAAACAAAACAAAAAAACCTCTTAACAAAAGTGAAGAACTCTCAATTATTTTTTTTATAATGGAGGACATAACAAAACCTTGAAAGAGACTTACTTTTGCCGCTTTTTACTGGTGTCTTTTAGCATGCATGTGACTGAGAACCCTAAAACAAAACCCTAATTACTTTTATGTCTTGAAAGGTTAACAAAAGTTGCTACTCATTTCATGCTTTTGAGGTTGAAGTGTCAGCAGCAAAAGCCAAAGAGAAGGTAAAGCGGGAAAATGTCAAGAGTTTTTAGTGCTTTTTTTGGGTATAATTTTATCATCAAAATTAGGGATTTACCCGCCAATAATTCGACGGAATCTCTCACCTTCCTAGTGGACGTCAAAAGATTTTATCAAATCCAGTTTAAGATTTTGCAATTTAATTTAAATAAAAAAATGTACCAGAGGCATGGGAAGTTGTGTGAGTAGTGAGCAGCGCCACGTAAGAACCAGGGTCCCACCAGTTCCCCTTTGACTAGGGATCTTGGTTTTTCTGTGGTCACTCATTCCTTCCAGAG
This sequence comes from Saraca asoca, assembly GCA_026873985.1. Lineage (NCBI taxonomy): Eukaryota > Viridiplantae > Streptophyta > Magnoliopsida > Fabales > Fabaceae > Saraca > Saraca asoca. The sequence continues at coordinate 10,759 of JANHAO010021117.1, read as the reverse complement.
TTTCAACGAAGACACACACGGTGGAGGTGAAGTAGGTGGAAGCATAATGGAGAGGGGTTGCAGCGTGGGACCCATTGGGCCCCCTTTAAATTTACTGACCAATAAATTGATGACAACGAAGATAAAGTGGGACCCACCGAGTTCTCTCTCTAATATTGCTGTGGGGCCCGTTGGTGTATAAGGGGTGGACCACAAAGGTAAAGGGTGAGGCAGTAAGATTGGGCCGTGAGTACAATATTTGTGGTGTCCTCATATGAACCAAAATAGGAGATTTTTCTGTTCACAAATGGGGGTCCTCCCTCTTTTACGTCTGCGGCGGATATTTATTATTTTAGGTCAATATTTTCTAAGGGATTAAATGAGTGATATAAAAAAAATTTAATTTTTATATAATTATATAATACTAATGCATAATTTTAAAATTTTATTTATTAACATTTTATCTAAAAAAAAAAGAAAATAAATAATATTATAACTGTTATTTACAGAATGATAATTTATTTTTAGAAATTGTTATTTAGTAAAAGTCTGAAAACTTTTGCGTTATACATTTTATTGATAAAATTATATAGTCTGGTATCTTCTGCATAACCAATAGGTACAAATTTACAACTTTAATATTAAACAAATTTTACATAAGAATTAGGAAAAAATCTATAAACTAATTTTCTTAAACTTTGAAATAATTATATTTAACACTCATAATTATTAATTTTTATAATAATCTTCAAATTTATTTATAAGTTATAAATTATATTCATATGAGGAGTAATTGTAAAAATTAATAATTATAAAATATTAAATGTAATTATAACAATGTTAAAAGAATAATTTTTATTTTTCCAAAAATTATAAAGTATTTTATTTATCTATTTTTGCAAGTATGTATAAAAACAAAAGTCACAATCTTGAGACAAAAAGATGATTGGACATTCCCCTATTTGTTAAATTGTTTCGTACATGCTGCAGGAGCTCTTAGTTGGAGTGAAACATTGAAGACTACATTCAATGTTCATTCACATGGTACATTCCTCAGCTTTAATATGTTTATTTTGAGGACAAATCTGCATTAATTGAAATATGAATGACTAAAGATGTAATTTACCCATTTTCGATTAACTTCAATCTTGCATACCAGAAATTTTGCAAACTAGAATTACAAGACCTAACAAGTTGGCTTTTAATTATTTCTTATTTTAGTACTTTAATCATGTTTAAAGAAAGGCTTAGACTATAATCCATTTTCATAATTAAAGGAAAAAAATGTTAAATCACCTAAAGCAAAACCAAATATCAGAATTTAGAATTGGGAATGTGATTTGATTTATGGGAAACAACATAAATAGACAAGTCCTCGAGTGTAAGTGGGGAAGGAGTTGTGGAAGAATGGTTAAAGGGTCAATTATGAAACACGAGAAGGCAGCAGCTACGTGGGGAGCAACATCATGAACTACATCACCAATGCAATTTATCTTCTTAATTTCAGTGCTCCCATCAATGTAATCCCAAAAAAGCTTTGAAAAGTTGATGAGTGAGCATTGAGAAACAGCACTCAAATTCCTTTCCTGCCCTCATTTTGATTTTTTCAGACAGATAATTAGAGTTTAGTTTTCATATGTAAATGATTATAGAAAATCATTTCATCTTTCTAGCATAAAACGTATCTCTATGTTTCCTGCAATGATTTCTAGATTTATAAATAAAAGAATGAAACAATTAAAAATTTAAATGATGAAACCAAAATAAGCAAAAATCGACATTTATACACAAACTTTTCATAGACTTTTGTATCTGCACAAGTGAACAATTTAAACAAGACAAGTAGGGCCATAAGACTAGTGTGTGCAATGTAAATGGCATTACACGTGTAAATAAGAACGGACACAACCAAAAAAACATAAAAGTCAAAGGACAAACAGAATTTAATCATATTCAAGTATGGAAATTTAGGAAGCAACATCAGACCATTTCCTCCACATTCCATATTTCAGACAATAGATTAGCTATTACATTTTCATGTACTGCGTGAACATAAAAATTAATAACTTTTACTTCGCATTTTGAAGCTTTAATAGAGGAATATGGATAATAGCTCCATCAATTAGATTAATCCAGCATGCAAGACATGAAGTGTCAGTTCAGAATGTTTTTTCTATTCAAAATGCTTATAAAGACAGGCAGCAGTGCAGCAACTGGTTGCAGTTTTACAAGTGGCCAAAGACCAGTCAATAGCCAAGACAACTAAGTATATTATACCAGAACTCGGAAAATAGTAAACATGGTCCAAAAATCACATTTTCACCAACTGCAAGGGGCGCCTAAACATAAGTGCACACTCAAAGCAAAATGGTGAAATCTAGCTTCAAGTGAATCGCTAGTCTCACTTCTTTCCCCCACCGGAAACATTGAACTTGAAAAATATGATGTCTCCGTCTTGGACTACATACGTCTTCCCCTCCTGTCTGTACTTTCCAGCAGCCTAACAGGAAATACAAAGGAAATGTTAGGCCTCTTAAAGATGGCACACATGGGAAAAAGATGAGATAAATCTTGTCAGCTAACATAACATGTATATAAAATTGCTCCTGCATTTTCAACATTATTCCATAATCCACCAAAAACAGACAGCTCAGATAGATGTATATAACAATGGTCACGGTCAAATCAACTCCTCTTAAGGACTACTACCTGCCTCCATGATATCAAAAAGAAAAAAAAAAATTGCCATTAAGCTTTTAACCATCAGACAAAAATAACCCTTTTTCACCTGGAAACAGTTTGCATCTTAAAATTAAGCACACACCTTGGCTGCTGCCTCACTGCCAAGTTCTTTTAGATCATCAAACTTCATGACCTGAAGCAAGAACAGCCAACAGACCATGTTAGTGACTGAAAAATTGAGATGATTGGTCAATATACAAATCACTATAATAGCAAATAGATCATTATTATTTATTTTAAAAAATCAAGTCAATGAAGAACAAGTATGACCAGATCTCATCTTCTAGTTCAACTGCATATTTTTTTAATAGAACAATATACTTCAATGAGAAGAATAATTATTACAAGGTCACGATAATAGGACCAAGTTATTAAACATCAGTATTAACAAAATTGTACAGTTCTCAAATGGAACCATCTTAAATGACACAATTCAATTGCTTCAGACCCTCAGCAATTCATCAGCGATGATTTGCTATGCCTCCCCTTTTTTTTCTTAAAAAAAAGAAAAAAGTCCAGACATACAAAATTTAAATAAGTTCCATGAGAGATGTGGTATTGCAGAAAAGTTTGGTTGCTTCAGCAAGACCCCTTATCCTCCATGGCTCCATCAATGCACTATTCTATCCTTTATTAGATTCTTATGCAAATGTAGCAACATCCTAAGAGGTATTAGTGCTACTGCTACACCAATACTTACAATTTAACAGAATGGAGAATATAACTGATTATAATTATAATTTAGAATATTCAATATAAAGAGGTAAGAATAACCTCAGCACAAATAAATCCTCTTTCAAAATCAGAATGGATAGTTCCTGCAGCTTGTGGAGCCTTTGTTTGCCGTCTAATTTGCCAACACTTAACCTGAAAGATGTAAATCGTGCCAATAATTAGAGCAATCATTTTATAGGAAAGAAATGCCAGTACATTATATATGAAAAAACTCTACCAATAATAGTTGTCAAAAGAATTCCGTGGAATACATGTATGAAGCTTAATAAGCTTTTTGAAGTTACCTCATCAGGTCCAGCTGTGAAAAAGTAAATGAGATTAATTGCCGAAAATCCAGTCTTTATGATTTTGGTAAGGGCACTGCCAAAATAAAAAGTGACCAGTCATAGATAATTACATATCAACTCTTTATAATTATTGACAAATATACTCATTCATCTGAATTTATAAATACCAATTGGGAAAACTCAAAACTAACAGTAAATAGTGTATGAAAGAACCACAATATCAATGTTTGGAATTAATCATCCAGATAGTGATCACAAAAAGGTCTTTCTGTACAATCTCTCTCCAAAAACCTAGATAAAAAGTGCCTATGAACAGATTATAAAAATTTGTACGAGTTTCACTTGTTGGTGCAGTATTATACCTTAAATTAAAAGGTGTATATATATATATATATATATATGTAAAAGTATCTTCAGGACATAGGTTAATTTCTAATGCAAAGTGAAGCAGAATTGAATATGCAGCTCAGGCTTGATTCTCTGTGTACGCACATGGATTGTTTTTATTTTTGGGTTTAAATTATCCTCCTAATTTAAATTGTAAGCACGCACTACACAACATATGCTTGCAGGCACATGATTATAAGCATACAGCTTTTCACTTCAAAATCTATAAGTTACAGACATTTTTGAGGTTCAACAGTTAAAACTGAATTTATATCTTGCCACCTTGCATCATTCTAATTTATGTTAGTGACATCGAAAGTATCATCATCGCAGAACAATCAAAAGGCTCCACTCTGAATATCAACCAGATAAATCTATTGATTTAAACAATCAATAAGCTAAACAACACCAAAGAGAAGAGCTTACTCATGATAGACTGACATCTAAATCTAAATTTATTAAGCTCATCATGTTCCTCTCAATTCAGTGCTAAAGAATAGCAGATATGTAAGCCAACTCAAATGAAATTACGATAGCAATCATGTATTGATCCTTTACAGGTACATGTCAGCTAAGAGACTCCTTATATCAACTTATCTAGCACGCATTATGATTTCCACTCCCCTATTGAGCCCAATATAGAGCTGTGTTATCAACCTTCCCTCTTTCAACAACTTCCCTCTTCCAACCATGACCCCCTTCCCTTTCCATGAAAATTTTCCAAGCCATGCAACCAGAAAAGAGATTCAAATGCCTCCATGAATCACTGAAATTAAATAATTTTGCAAACTTCAGAATGGAAATCAGGTTAATAACAAGAGTTTGAACAGTCCCTTCTTCAATTTTAAGCTTTACAAAATTTCAGGTTAATTAGAGCACTTGATCCTCAATGTAACCTTCCTCAATTTTTTTTTTAAGATGAATCTTGGAGCTTTGATAACAGAAAGGCCTTTATTATTTGAAATTGTATATGCATATCTACTATGAAAATCCAGACTGGGGATAAAATGAAATTAATGTTCAAGTACCTTCAGAACAGTAAGTTAGCAATAACAGCACTTACTGAAAATTCTCTGGTTCCTTTTAAAAGTATAAAATATTTGCATAATAATATAGCAACCACACATTAACAGAGGGAAACAAACCTCTGAACCTTGTTCTCTTCACAATACTTAGCTGCTTCATCAGGAGGCATATCAGCAAGATTCCTCTCTAAGGCACAGCTGAAAGGAATAATTGGCTCACCACCATGCTCCTGGACCCTGGAGAATAGAAAGGTAAATCTCAATTACTTATTCAACATGATAGCTAAAATCAAGAAAATGGTACAGAAAACACCAATATTAACAGTAATAAGAGAGGACATAACTTAGCACATAAGAAACAATACAAGGTGACAAATATATACCCATAATAATTGTCAGGGAAAAAAAAAATTAGGCAGTTAACTTTTACTTCCCCTACAGGATGGTATATTGTTCTCTACAAAAGCTAGTATACAACATTGCTATTCAAATTTCTAAAGAAAAAGAACACTAATGGAGGACGATGGCAACATCTCTTAAAAAATCACAAAGGGCATCTCAAGGGTTTGTTTTGAACATGCTTGTTCATGGGGGGACCCTTTTAGGACCTTAATTAGGAGTTTTGACTTATGGATATGATAATAATTTTCATTTTAGGAGCATTTTATTTATTATTGTAATATTGTATTACTTTTATCTCTTCTGGTCATGATTTGTATTTGGGCGTGGGATTATGTTATTTAGGGTTTTAAAGGGTATTATAATTCTTATTTACCCATAATTTTAGGAAATTTTATTTCATAATTAGTACTCTTGGGGAATAAGCTACTAGGGCCTACTTCAACAATTGTAAAGATTTCTCTCAAGCTTTTCAACTCAGTTTACGTGATTATGCAGCTATATGCTTGTTTCTTGGTTGTGTTGCAATCTATGAAGCACCGACACTTCATATAGTAGCCATGTCCGCGTGTCGGTGTCCGCGTTTCCCCGTGTCCACATGTTGAAAATGCCGTGTCCGTGCACTAAAAATGCCGTGTCCCCATGTCCGTGTCCGTGTGTCCGTGCTACCTAGGTTGCAATCAATCCTTGATGTGATGCTTATGTGACACTAGGTGTGATTCCTAAGTTTATCTTCTTCCTCTTATCAATTTCAGTTCTATATCTTTACTATTCAAAACTGTCCAGACCTGAATCCTTTGGCAGACAATACCAGAAACCCTTTCCTTCAAATTCATAATTGCCTCTTGCCTATATTTACCGTAAATGCTAATCTCGCAGGTACTGTTCACACCACCCAAACAGCCACTATGATGGTCATAGAGTCATAGACTCAATCATAGGAGAACCACACCCCAAAAGCAACTCCTGTCAAAAAAGAGCCCCTGGTGGTGCATATCATGGTGCCAGAAGCAGTACAACCATCATCCTTCTAGGGGCAAAGCACCATATCCATACAACTGCTTGCCACCTATGCTCCACCATCCATTCCTATCGAGGTTAGAGAGCCTAAGCTACATAAACCCCACCTCAATATCCCATACCAAAGATGTGGGACTCAAGTGCAAGAAGAAGTAAAATGAGCTTTTTATCCTATTAATATATAGAGAGATAGTGAGAAGGAAGAAGAAAAAGAAGAATCCTAGGAGCGTGCTTGATGGGAGTGAAAATGGGAGTAGAGTGGGAGGGATGAAAAGTCACAATATATCCAGGTATGTACCCTGTTAGGGCATGATGTTAAATTTGATTCAATTTAATTCCGCTCCCTCCCATTCCTCCTAATTTCTTTCCATTTTACCAGGCAAGCCCTAAAAAAGCACACAATGGCCTTGTAATAGACAGTTTGAGAGTATTTCTTAATTAGGAAGTAGCTAACATTGCAGGGGCATAGCCACTCAAGGTGTGCAACTGTCTTAAATATTCTGCATATGTTCATCATAACCAGAAAAAATGGAAGGCATCTTGAACACAAGTTGAATTTTTTACAGAGAGAGAGAGAGAGGGAATCATTCCTTGACGTAAAGCTTAGATTCAATATAGTATTAAGAAACAAAAATAAAACAGTAATAAAAAATGAAACAAAACAATAAAAGCATACATACCACGCATGAATTTTTGGAAGAAACTTGTTCTTTTTTCTTTGGTAATCTTTCTCGGTCATGTTAACCTGTAAATAAAATGCATATGCTAACATGTAAAATTTCAAAAATAGATCCAATATAAATCCTCAGCATGAAAGGGGATGCGGCAACGAGACAGATATGCAACACAGACATGACAGGAAATGGATAATGACAAGCCTTTTATAAAATGTTAAGCAAATGACATGATTGGGATACCCAAATAAATAACCTACAAAAGGACATTTAACTGATAGAATATATTATGTATGTGTAAGCGAATGATCTTATAGAAAAAGACAGTGTTATAATAAAGTAAAAGAGTAAATGATTAGAGGAGAAGAATCCTCTAAAATAAACACAAAAGACTACTAACTACAGCAAAACAAAAACAACCTACAAACCTTTCAACATAGACATCACATTCAACAAGTATTTTAATCTCTACATACAACAAGCAAGACTTTGACAACCCAAATAATAAAATTCAAAGTCAATGAAGAAAAGGAAGTTACCAAGTATACGACAGGCTTGGCAGTAAGCAACTGAAAAGAATTTAAAATCTCAATATCAGCAGCTTTCCAATCCCCCAGGCGTACATCTTTTCCTTCCCCAAGCAATGTCTTAACCTGTAACATAAAGAATCTCGATTAAACTTCTATAACCACTTTGGGTCTACAGGAATTCTTATACATATGGATTTTGAAAAATATAGGAATCAAAAGAAAATGCGCCAGTTAGAGTCAGGAAGTGATAGCATCTAAATCATGTGACATTGTAGGGAAGAAGGCAAATACAACTGCGGTCACAAAAAGGAGTTTTAGACTTTATCATGACCTCATTAGTAAGTTATACCTGCAAACCACTAACTTCAGTTTGACCACTTAGGTACTTCACATATTACCACAAGAATTGGACATAATCAGAAAAATGGTAAGATAAGTTACATACAGCAGCTGCTTTTACATACAGTAATTTGTTATAGAATCCTGAAGAAGGCCATGTAACATGGAGCAACAGGTCATGCATGCAGCCATGTTTGAGAAATTTGTCACATGTGACCACTGCTTTTCATAAAGCGGCAATTATGATATCTTAGAGAAAGCCATGTAACAGAAAACACCATGTAATGCATACATAACGAGAGAAGCAAATCAAGAATAACCTTGACTACTTTACTTAACAGAGAAGAATAAATACAATGCAATAGGCAGCATGAACTACAAAAATATGTGAAGATGACATATGAAAGAATGGGTAGCAATAGCAAATTAAAACAAATTGGATAATCCACAGAAGCTAAGACCAAACCCTTTGACAGCATTCAAGCTCGATTTTTAACTGCTTGTCATTGCTCCTCTTCATGCTCTTTTCAAGATCTTCTATCTTCCTTTCCATGAATTCCATATCCTAGAACATCATGCAAAGGGCAAGGCTGAGAATCTCCTTACATGAACATTTATATAACAGCATACAAACATATTAGTGAAAGATCTTGCTTTGACCATTCCTTAAGCAGCAGGAGTATGGGACCTGAATTTTCCCCACCACTAGCTTTTTGTTTGGATGTGGATGGAAAAAGGGTGGAAAGAATTTATGACGAAAGAAAATGAGGTGGAAAGAAATTATGTAGAGAAGTATTTTCTCATTTGTTGTTTGGATAGGTATAAAATTGGATGGAAATAGGTGGAAAACTATTTTCTCATGTTTGGTTGGGTTCAGAGGTAAGAGAAAGGAAATTGTTATATTGTGAACTGACAACTTTACCCTAAATTGTATTTATGACCTTTTTTGGCATTGAACAGAGAAGGGCAAATTTCGAATAAAATGTAAAAGATTCCATAGATTTTCAATCCAAATTGGTGGAGAAAAATTTAAAGTGAGACCTTCAATACTTTTTATTACCTTTTTCTTTTCCTCTGCTCGTTTCTATAGCATTCAAACAATAGAAATTATATTTTCTACCCCATTTTCTTTCCACAAGATTTCTTCCCACCTTTCTTCAACCAAATGTACAAAGGGTAAAATATTTTTCCATCAAACAGTAGATTAATATTCTGGAAACCACACTTTTGTAGCAAAGGTTGCCACAAAAAGTTCCAGTTCTTATCCACATTCAATCCAATATCATGAACTAATAATGCAAAAAGCTCATGTATCACAACCTATCAAAGTAGTACATATAACATTCTGAAGTCAAATGCATACCTTCAAACGTAATTCTTCAGTAATAACCTCTAAATCCCTCACTGGGTCAACAGAATCATCTACATGGATAATATCTGAATCCTCAAATGCACCTAATAAACAGCAAGGGATATAGGTTATATCACCATCAACAATAAAGCAACACAAAAAGGTATTTTAAGTTGCAAAAGATTGTAAAGATCTTACGTAAAACATGAAAAATGCCATCTACTGCACGGATGTGAGATAAAAAGCTATTTCCCAACCCTTGACCTTGATGAGCACCTCGAACCAACCCAGCAATATCATGGATTTCCAAGAAAGCAGAGACCTGTAGGACAATTTGAATGCATCATGTTAAAAGACAAAATCATCCGTCAATAACAAACAACTAATACATCAGATGCAAACAAATAGAGGTTAGAAAGTGGTAAGAGACAAATTATGCATTTAAAATTACATAGTCATATTGAAATAAGAAATCTTTGGTTGGAAGTCCAAGGAAATGTAGAGTTAGAGACCATGAAGGAGAACTTGTATAGTGAGATACATCAATGGTCTCAACTAACTAAAGCAAAAAAATGAATTCCACCTCTCAAGGATATTACAGAAGGCAGGGTTTTAATCATGCTGAATTCATGAGTGATGTGACAACGAATTTAAAAAGTTAGATTATTATGGTAACAAACACCTACTACTCGTAATGATAACAAAAGGGAAGCTAATTGCCTACTTGCCCACTGAAGTAGCAAAAGGGCTCTAGAGTCTAAGAGATAAGATGCTCCTGCATCACCCACAGTCTGCTTCCGAAAGGCGATTGCATCCAATCCTAACCTACTATAAACAGAAACAAGATAAACAAATTGTTTCCAACCAACAATACAATCTACATGACATTCTATAGCAACCTTATGGTATTAAAATTTTCAAATTGAAAAAAAATTTTAGTTAAGACTTAAAGAGTATGTTTCCAGTGATAGAAATCCTCTACAAGGTTTGCCTTGTCCCAAAAGATCCATCAATTTGTTATTATTTCTATCTTATCTATGTTCTCACTCATTTGCAAATTTTGAAGAATTACTGAACACCATTTCCCAACAACATAAATCAATCAAATTTGTCAGGAAATAAAGTAGAAGACCCATTTTCTGCAGTGGAGCATACCTCAAGGTGTTTTAAAAGCTTTATTAATTCTCATGAATATCTTAGTATTATGTAAGGTTTAACAAATTACTAATCAAGGGTATTTGCCTCTAATTAAGTTAGCTTAGCCTTCATGCAGGTATGATCCAAATTACCC
>JANHAO010021116.1:0-12624 GCA_026873985.1 Saraca asoca | reverse complement strand
CCCCTAGGACAATAATTAATGGTGATATAGAACTTAAACCTAAATCACTTTGGATAGAAAATGAAAGAAAGAAACATTTGCTTGCAACTAAGGTGAAATGGATAATTTCAAATTCCCTGTTCCCTAATGAATATGAAAGAGTCTCAAACTATTCTATTGCCAAGGAAATTTGGGACACACTAGAGATTGCACATGTAGGCACCTCATAGGTTAAGGCTTCAAAGGTGCATGTTCTTGTGTCATAAGACAAAATGTTTAAAATAGAGGAGGGTGAGTCAATTAAGGATTTAATCCAAAGATTTACTGCTATTATTAACCATTTAACTTTGCTTGGTAGAAAGTTTGAAAATGCAGATCTTGTTCATAAAATTCTAAGATCCTTGACTAAAGAATGGCAGCTTGAGGTTACTGCAATTAAAGAGTCACTGAAGATGGGTATCCTTATTGTTCAAGAGTTGTTTAGCAATCTTGAAGAGCATGAGCTAGAATTGAGAAGATACAAAAAGAATGGGGATGACAAAAAGAAAAAGAGCCTAGCATTTAAAGTTACAGAATCAGATGAAGGAGAATCTGAAACTGATGTAGACATAATCAACAAAGAAGATGTAGCATTACTAAGTAAAAATTGTAGAGAATTTTAAGAGACAAGAAGAACAAGGAAAAGAGAAAAACAACAGCACAAAGAAAGAATAATGCTAAGACTGAGCAAGGGAATTCAGTTAGCACCATCCCTACTTGCTTCGATTGTAAAAAACCTGGCCATATCAAGCCAGATTGTCCAGTTTACTTAAGGAGTAGCTGGAAAATAAGAGAAAGAAGAAGAAACAACCTTACAAGAAGTTTAATTTTGCTGTTTAGGATGATGAAGAGGCTAATGCTACTGATGAAGAAGAATTAGAGGATGATGCTTTATTATGTCTTATGGCTAGACACAATGATAATCTTGAGGTATTGAGTAAAAATCCTTTCTTTGCTAATTCAGATAATGATAAATCCAGTGATTAATCTAAGAAAGACCTTTAATGAAGATAGTGATGATGAGGATTTAGATGACCTTTATGTTAAGCTATATGACTCATTAGTGGAAATCAAAAAGTAAGTAACTACTTCCTAGAGTGAGCAAAAAATGTTAACTGAGAAGGTCAAATCTTAGAAAAAGAAAATGCTGAATTGATTGCTTTAGCTAAAAAAGAATGTAAACAATGCAGTTTGTACAAATTTGAGATTGAGAGTTTAACAAGGAAACTACAAAGTTTTTCTAACAACAACCAAAAACTAGAGTACGTGTTGCAGAATTAGAAATTTTCTTACAATAGAGCTGATCTAGGATTTAGACAGCAAAATTATAGAAAGTTTAAAAAATGGAGACTTGCTAATATTACTTGTTTCTATTGTAATAATAAGGGCTATCACATTAGAAACCATTCTTTTAGAAATGGTACTTACCTATTAAAACCAAATGAAAGATTGGTATGATTACCTAAATCTACTATTGTTAGAAAAATCTCTGTTATGTCTACTAACACTAATGGACCCAAAAGTTAGTGGGTACCACTAGTGCTAGTATGAACTTCATATTACAAGGATGTGAGAGACAAAGCACATATTTATGGTTTTTGGACAATGGATGTTCAAGATATATGGCCGGAAATAGGGATAAGTTCATTTGTCTCACACCTATAAAAGGAGGTAAGATGACCTTTGGAGATAACTCTAAAAGGAAAGTCAAAGGGATTGGTAAGTCCTTTGATTGTTGCATAAATGATGTTCTATATGTAGATGGTTTAAAATAGAATTTGTTGAGTATAAGTCAGTTCTGTGATAAAGGAAATAAGGTTATCTTTAATTCAAATAAATACTTAGTTGTAAATGGAAGTGATAATCAACTTAAACTAGTAGGACATAGGATAAACAATGTTTACTTATTTGATCTTGATTCTAAATTTAGATCGAACTCAGCATGTTTAGTTAGCTTAAATGATGATACCTGGATTTGGCACAAAAGACTAGGACATTTTAACATGGAATTAATTGGAAAATTGTCCAAGAAAGATCTAGTATTTGGTTTGCCTAAATTGAACTACATCAAAGACAAAGTATGTGGTGCTTGTCAGAAAGGTAAACAAGTGAAATCCTCTTTTAAATCCAAAAATACTGTTTCAACTTCAAAACCCTTTGACTTGCTTCATATGGACTTAATTAGTCCATCCAGAATCCGAAGCTATGGAGGCAACTTTTATGTATTTGTGATCGTGGATGATTTTTCTAGATTTACATGGACTCTCTTTTTATCTCGTAAAAGTGATACATTTCAAGCCTTTCAAAGAATTGCTAGTGTGATACAAAATGAAAAAGGATGTTCTATCATTTTCATAGAAAGTGACTATGGGAAAGAATTTGAAAATAAGGGATTCACTAGTTTCCATGAAATGCATGACATTAGCCACAATTTTTCTACACCCAAGACACCATAGCAAAATGGTGTTGTTGAAAGGAAAAATAAATGTTTGGGTGAAATGGCAAGAACCATGCTAAACGACAACATTCTTCCAAAATCATTTTGGGTAGATGCAGTTAACACTACATGATATATCATGAATAAGGTATTTCTCAGGCCTATTTTAAATAAACACCCTATGAATTATACTTTAGAAAGAAACCTAACATTTCATACTTTCATGTCTTTGGTTATAAGTGTTTTATACATAACAATGGCAAGGATAATCTAGATAAATTTGATCCTAAGTCTGATGAAGGTATTTTTCTTGGTTATTCTTTATCTAGCAAGGCCTTTAGAGTATACAATAGAAAGACCTTAAAGATAGAAGAATTTGTGCATGTTGTCTTTGATGGATTTGCTTTGAGTGATCATAAATCAAGTGTAGAGGAAGATCAGCAAGACTGGTGGACCTCTAGCTCCACTTCAGCAAATCAGCAAGAAAAATCAAAGGTATATGCTGTAGAACCAAGAGAAGAAGAGAAAAACTCCACCATAATAGATATTACACCACTCAGCTTTCCTCAAAAACCTTGGAAATTCATGGGAAATGACCCCAGAGAACTTATCATAGGAGATGCAACTAAATGGGTAACATGTAGTAATTTGAAAAAAAATTTCAATTACTCAGCTTTTGTTTCTTTAATTGGGCCTAAGAATGTTCAAGAGGCCCTGCAAAATGACAATTAGATTTTGGCAATGTAAGAGGAATTAAATCAATTTACAAGAAACTAAGTTTGGACACTTGTGCCAAAATCTGATCATCATAATGTAATAGGGACTCATTGGGTTTTTAGAAATAAACTTGATGAAAATGGAGAAATTATAAGAAACAAAGCTAGGCTGGTAACAAAAGGATATAACTAAGAAGAAGGAATAGATTTTAATGAAACCCATGCACCAGTAACCAGACTAGAAGCCATTAGGATGTTGTTGGCATTTGTTTGTACAAGAAACTTTAAACTTTACCAAATGGATGTTGTTATAGGGATTTTTTGGAAGCATATTTTGGGCTGGACAAGGTCCAATAGGAGGCCTAGTTAGTCTGGTGGAGACCCAAGCCAGAGTTTGAGGTCGCTGAGCGAGGACCCCAGATTACTGGGTACGAGCTGGAGGTATTCTGCAATGTCACGAACGAAAAAGTGCAACTCGCTGAAGAGACTTTTGACCCTTTAGCGAGAAGCCCACGACCTCCAGAAGAACGATCAGGCATAGATGACGAGGCCAGCCAGAGCCATCAGCTCGCTCAACTTTCAGCTTGCCCACTAACAACGGATACTTGTACGGAGCCCAGTCAGCAACCCAAGGCACACATTTCTTGCTGACAGCTCAGCCTCCGAACATACACATCAGCTCCCTGGAAATCCAACAATGATTTGCCCAATATTAATTATCTGATGCCAAGCATTAAATGCATGAAACAGCGGAAGTAATCATTTTGTTGCTTATGAAATTACACTTGTAACCTTCCCCCTTTCTATAAATAGAGGGGGAGGTCACCATATAGAAGAGAGAGCACAGATACATGTAGAAACTTTGCCAGTATTAAGAGTAAGCATTATTCACCTAGAGAAAACTCCATTGCTATATTCATGTTTTGTAAAACCAATCCCTCCAGTGCATAATAAAAGATCAACGTGGACGTAGGGGCTAAACTGGCTTTAGCAGAACCACAATAAATTCTTGGTATTGTTGTTTCTTCTTCTTCTTTACTACTTCCTTTCACTGTTTTCCGTCATATTTAGCTTGCAATCAGGGGTAACATTGAACTCAATTGATTGACCGAATTTTGGTGTCAACATTTTGGCACTAGAAGGAGGGTCCCCACTGTACATTCTTCATTTTCAATTTTTGATAAGCTATTTCAAACACAATGGTAAGAGGAAAAGCTACCAGGAGTGCAGAAGTTCCCACGGGCCAACTCGAAGATCAGATACAATAGTGGAATGCAGCTGCTCCCATGGTGGGTGCCAACACCAGCATAACTTCCTTTGTCCAACACTAACCTATAGCCTATGAAGCTAATGAGGCTCAGACTTGGCAATAGCACTAAGAGGCACTTAACCGACACCAGGAAGCGCTGGAGAATATAGTGAAGGAACTGGCCGATATGGTGTAAATATTGGCTTAAACACATGCCCAAGATGCGTTAAGGTAGGATGAAGTGGTTGCACCCGAGAGTGGATGTCATCAGTTAGGGCCTCAACATGAAGAGTAGGCCAGGGTTGAACGTCATTGAACCAGCTCACTACGCTCGTCCAATTCATGGCTAAGGTCCGAAGTTCATCAGGATCAGGAGCATAGGGAGGATGATCACTAATGTGAAAGCTTGCACAAGAGCAAGAGCTCGCATAAAATCTATAGTGAGCAAGAGATGGATTGTAACTTGTCTGATCATGAGCGCGGTAAGAAGCACAGAACCTCATATCAACATTCTTGTAGTAAGCGAGAAGAAAGGAGTTGAAAGACCTCCAGTCAATGGTTAAAATCTCGAGACCCGATGGTCAAAGAGTTGCTCCAGAGGATGGAACAATTGGAGAAAAACTCTGCATCCCAGGGGAATCAGGAGTCACACAAGGAGAGAACTCCATTCTCTTGCCAGATCGAGATAGAGCCCCCTCCCCGCAGATTCAACATCCTAAACATCCTCTTCTACAATGGGGATAGCGATCCTTACAGCCACCTGGATGCTTTTAACATCTAGATGGACCTATAAACCTCCAACCCGTTGCTAAAATGTCGAGTCTTTCCGACCACACTCAAAGAAGTACCACAGATGTGGTTTAGAAGCCTTCCAGCTCACAACATAAGGAGCTGGGAAGAATGCCAAACTAAGTTCCTTAATCAATACAGAGCACTAAAAAGATAGCTCGACCCCTCCTGCCACTTGGCCACAGTCTTTCAACTAAAAGATGAATTGCTCAAGGACTACATCGCCAGGTTCTGGCAAGAAGTCAGTAACGTGGACAATCCGTCCGATGAGAGTATCCTCATGGCGATTTCAGCTAGACTCCGAAAGGATGGAAAATTATACGAGGACATATACAAGTCCTCTGTCAAGAGCTTGGGTGAATTTTATGATTAAACTGTTAAGGAGATCCGATGGGAGGAAACCTTCGGTCTAAAGAAGTCGAACAAGAAAGAAGAAACCAGTACCTCCAACTAACACAGGAAAAGAAATAGAGGTGAGGGCAACAAGGATGGCTAAAAGGGGGGGTTTTGGAGGCCGAACCATGAAGAAGGCCCGAAGTGAATAATTCCAGTATCAACGTCGCTATGATATCTACATTGTCTTATCGAATGCGCCAGACAGGATCTATGCAACTGAGAGAGATAACGAAGACTTCGGTAGACCCAGGCTAATAAAGACCCCTATTGAAAAGAGGAACCGTAATAAATTTTGTGCCTACCACAGTGAGGTCGGGCATAACACATCAGACTGCTGGGCGTTGAAAGATGCCATCAAAGACTTCATCAAAAGAGGCCGCCTGAGAGATTACGTGGTGAGATCCCTAGGGCAACAATCCCCACGTCCCCAACAACCCACGTCGCAATGCCACCAAACTCCTAAGCAAGAGGAAACCGAAACACCATCCATGAGGACCATCTTCATCATACACGGTGGACCTCATATTGTAGGCACCTCGAACCGATTGCACGATCGCTATGTGCAAGTGACAGGACGTGTCCTTCTGACGAGTCAAGTGGAGCGTGAAAGGCTTGCCAAGTAGGCCAGGATAGCTTCAGACATCATTTCCTTCACGGAAGAGGATGCACAAGGGATCCATTACCCTCATAACGACGCGATAGTCATTTGGGCAAAAATTGGTAATGCCAAAGTGAGAAGAATCATGGTGGAGATTAGGAGTTCCGTAAATATAATGTACAAAAGGTGCTTCAACCAGATGGGCGTGAGCACAAGTCAGCTGGACCTATCACCCGAGCCCCTCTATGGTTTCACAGGAGATGGAATACTCCCAGTGGGATGAATTAAACTCCCACTTACTTTGGGAGACTGCGACAGGCAAGCAATCATTATGATAGATTTTCTAATCATAGATTGTCCCTCAGCTTACAATGTGGTGCTGGGACGACCTGCCATGAATAATTTTGACATGGTAACATCAACCAGGACGTTAACCATCAAGTTCCCGACCCCAAGTGGAATTGGATGTGTACGCGGGGAGCAGCAAGTAGCCCGGTATTGCTATAAAGAGGCAGTCAAACTCGGGGTCTAAGGGAAGAGAGTGAATGTTATGTCTGGGGGAGAGCCCCAAGTGACGAGCGAAAAAGGGGTCAGCTACAACCTTGACCCTGGAGAGGTAGATGCTGAGCGAGCCACCAGACTAGTGGAGAAATTGGAAGATGTGCGAGTAAGCGAGGCAGACGAACAGAGATGCCTCAAGCTGGGGAAATGCCTGCCACCTGATATGAAAGCACAATTGACAAGTTTTCTCAGGGAAAATGTGGACATTTTTACCTGGAACCATAAAGATGTGGAGGGCATTGATCCAAATATAATGTCACACAGATTAAATATCAACCCCCAAGGCAAGCTAGTTTGCCAGAAGAAAAGACCAATAACTGCTGAACGCTATGCGGTGCTTAAGGAAGAGGTGGACAAGCTTCTAGAGAATAATTTCATTTGAGAGGCATGATACCCCACTTAGGTGGCTAACCCGGACTCATTAAGAAGAAGAATGGGAAGTGAAGAATGTGTATTGACTTCACAGACCTCAGTAAGGCATGCCTTAAAGACAGTTTCCCTTTGCCAAGGATAGATCAACTAGTGGATGCAATGACAGGACATGAATTGCTTAGCTTCATGGATGCCTACTCAAGGTATAATCAGATTTCAATGGCTGTATAAGACAAAGAGCATACCTCATTCATCACCGATCGCGGGTTGTACTGTTACAAAGTGATACCCTTTGGACTTAAAAACGTGGGGGCAACCTATCAGCGATTGGTGAACATGACGTTCTGGGAACAAATTGACAAGACCATGGAGGTATACATAGATGACATTTTACTGAAATCCAAACAGCTCATCGATCACATCCACGACCTTGACAAGATGTTTCAAACCTTGAAAAGGTATCGGATGAAGTTGAATCCGCACAAGTGTGCATTTGGAGTAGCCTTGGGCAAATTCCTCAACTTTATAGTTAATAATAGAGAGATCGAAATGAACATGAAGAAAATCAGGGCACTACTCAATATGC
Organism: Saraca asoca; assembly: GCA_026873985.1. Classification (NCBI taxonomy): domain Eukaryota; kingdom Viridiplantae; phylum Streptophyta; class Magnoliopsida; order Fabales; family Fabaceae; genus Saraca; species Saraca asoca. The sequence continues at coordinate 4,902 of JANHAO010021116.1, read as the reverse complement.
GTTCTCCCATAGGACCAAAAGATGTCGAAAGCCTAAACGATCAGATCGCTGCACTTAGCAGATTCATCTCTAAGGCAACGGATAAGTGTGTTCCTATCTTTGACGTCCTCAAAAGGGCAAAGAGGTTAAAATGGACCCTCGAATGCGAGGTCACATTCTAAGAACTTAAGACGTATCTTGGGCAAGCACTTCTGCTTTCTAAGCTGAAAGAGGGTGAAAGATTAATCGTATAATTGGGTGTATCACAGCATGCCCTGAGCACAAAACTAATGTGAGAAGAGGGAGGAATTCAATTGCATATCTATTATGTAAGTAAAAGACTACTGGATACAGAAACAAGATATTCGCCCATGGAGAAGCTCGTCTATTGCCTGGTCATCGCCTCAAGGAAGCTTCCTATTTTCAAGCCCACAGAATCAGGGTCCTCATTCAATACCCATTGAGACAAGTTCTATAAAATACAGATGCCTCAGGATGATTGCTTAAATGGGCAATTGAGCTCACACAATTCGACATTAAGTATAAGCCCAAAACGGCTATAAAGGGCCAAGCATTGGCTGATTTCATTGTCGAATTCACAGGCCCCTTGCAAAATGAGGTAGAGGTCCCTGAAGCCCTATGGTGGGAACTGTTCGTTGACGTGTCATCCAGTGACCAAAAGGCCGAAGCAAGAATGCTCCTTATCAGTCCAGAAGGGCATAAGGTCTTCAATGCCTTGAGGTTTAGCTTTCAGGCCACAAATAATAAAGCTGTATACGAGGCCTTATTGGCGGGCTTACAACTAGCCAGAGAGGTGCATGCCAAGAGAATAAAGATTTTTAGTGACTCGTAATTAATTGCTTATCAAATAAAGGGTGAATATCAAGCTTGAGGATAGAAAATGATGAGATATCTCCAGAAAGTCCATGAGCTGCTAGGCTCCTTCCAACAATTCGAGATCACTCAGATCCCGCAAGCCCAGAATGCACATGCTGATGCTTTGGCTTACTTGTCTACCACTGATGATCCTGACCTTATAAGAACAGTCCCGGTAGAGCTCCTTCCATCCCCAAGTATTAAACAACAAGGCGTCGTCATGGCAATTGCCAAAGCGCCTAACTCCTAGATGAACCTGATCTTGGACTACCTATAAAATGAGAGGTTGCCAGAAAATAGACTTGAGGCACGATGTCTGTGAGCTTGAGCTGCCAGATATAGCGTCTGTGATGACACGCTTTACAAGAGAGGGTTCACAACCCCACTTTTAAGATGCATAGATGGTGAAGATTATAGTACCATCCTGGAGGAGATTCATGCAGGGCATTACAGAAACCATGCTGGGGGGCTGTCCTTGGCACAAAAAGCCCTTCGACAAGGATTCTATTGGTCAACCATGAAGCAAGTGCTATCGACCTCATCAAGAGGTGCGATAAGTGCTAGAGGTTCGTAAAGGTGCCGCGAGCCCCACCAGCCTACCTAAAGTAGATGACAAGCCCATGACCGTTTGCAATTTAGGGGATAGACCTGATTGGACCACTTCCTAAGGCACGGGGAAATTACAAGTATGTGATAGTGGTTGTAAACTACTTTACCAAATGGATAGAGGCAAAGGAACTCACTGAGATCTCATCTTCTACGGTCAAAAAGTTTGTATGGAACAACATCATTTGCAAGTTTAGGGTCCCTTAATAGATTATCACCGATAACGGGGACCCAGTTTACTAGCGAGCAATTCATCAAGTTTTGCAATGACCTCAAGATTGTTAAGAGCTTCATAGTCGTAGATCACCCACAAGCCAATGGGCAGGTAGAAGCCGTCAACAAGATCATCAAAAAGATCTTGAAGACTAAGTTAGAGGGTAAAAAGGGAGCTTAGGCGGATGAATTACAATTAGCACTATGGGCTTGTAAGATCACGCCTTGTAGCTCCATAGGAGAAACCTCTTTCTCAATGGTATACGGGTACGAGGCAATGATCCCTGTAAAACTCGAGGTCGCTACACAATGAAGAGTCACTTTCGACCCAGAAGATAATAACCAGTTGCTCGCTATGAACCTAGACCTTCTGGAGGAAGCGAGAGAAAGGGCTAGCCTCAAGATAGTAGCCCATTAGTGACGTATAGTGAGATATTACAACCGTAGAGTGCGAGCTCAAAAGTTCAAACATTATCAAAAAGATGGTGAGTGATGGAGCCTACCATCTGATGGATATAAACGGAGTAGAATTCCCCCATGCTTAGAATGTCGAGCACCTCCGCCGTTACTATCAATAAGTATCTTGATACCTTATAATCGATTCATTGTAAATATAAATGTAATTCTTGGAATTCTTTAGAATAAGATCAGAGATTTCTATGCCAAGTTATATACTATGCGACACAACGATAGTTAACATGTCAAATTCTTATCCAAGCATGAGTAAATGAGATTCACACATTCAAGCACGAAAATAATAGAGAAATGAGTTTGGCTTCATCACAATAAAATTATACGAGTTATTCATAAAAGTTTGTTATAAGTTCCAAGAGCATCAAAAAAGCAAAGTTACATAGTTCTTGTTCTAGGAGGATGGAGCCTCAGGGGCTGAGCCTCCAATAGGCTAAGGACCAGGAGCTGGAACACCAAGAGCACCTTGCACGGAAGCAGCATTAGCAGCTTGTGAGCTTCCTTCTCCCCGGACAGTGACATCAGTAGAAGGAATGTCGACCTCAGCACCTTGTCTCTTCTTTGCGGCTCTTGCTTTCTAATGTTCAACTGCTTCGATGGCTTGGGGTCCAAAGAAGGAGTAGTCTAACTTAGGGAACTTTTCCCACAAGGTGAAAAAGAAAGAGGCAAGAGTTGTCAGCCTCGTCTCCCTAGCTGTCTCTGCCACCTGCGAGGACATTTCCACTTCAACCTTTGTCGCTTTCTCCTTCATAAGCTGTAGCTCTCTCTTTAGCACCATCACCTCTTCGGCAGAGGCCTTGGCTCACTACTCTGTGGCTTTTGCCCTCCCTTCGGTAGTATTGGCCACCCTGTTCATTAACTGTAGCTGTGACTGGGCTTCGTCCAACTCTATCTTTGCCTTGTTAAGGTAGTTGGTGGCGAGGCCGAAGTTCACCTCAGTATCCTCGTGACGTTTCACCTCATGAGACAAAGCGGTCTCCAACCCCTTAACTTTCTCCTTGAGTTCTAGCACCTCAGCTCGTCTGGCCCTTAGCTCATCTATAAGAGCTGATTTCTCGCTGTCCTTGTCCTCGAGTGCCTTAACAATTTTAATCAATGTCAGCACATTCTATAGGAATAGGTAGCAAGGTTAGACTTAATAATAGACAAAATAGCTAAGGCGACAAATGACACTTATCACTGACCCTGTTGAAATATGAATCTGGCCAGCCTCCCAATGGAGAGTTCCTTGCTCTCTAGTGCATTGAGCTTGCCGTCATTACCCAATATCATGCCAAAGTTCTCAACAATCATCTGAGCATACCCCTTCATTTTGGAGCTGGGCTCGACCAATAGCTTTGTAAGATCGACTCCTGACAGGATATGAGGGGTCGTCTTCTTCTTCCCTTTGACAATCCTTTGCTTCTTTGGAGGAGGATCGAAAGGACTGGAAGGACTAGCAATGTTGGTTGCCTCCACCTCTTCGGATTGTGGTGTAGAGGCTGGTCCCGGTGAAGAGACCTAAACAGTAGCAGATGGTTGTTCCACGATAGCTAGAGTCACTTGAACTTCGGGAGTAAGGCTAGTGCCAGGAACTGGGGGCTGATTCGTAGCGACCTGGGTCGAGACAACCTCACAGGCCGAAGGAGCCTCGTCTTTGCTATCTGAGGGACGCGTTCTGAGGATTAAGTCCATTATTTTATCATAGTTGTCAAAATTTACAGGCCTAACCTCCGTCAGCTGGCAAATCCCTATCTCCTTAGTCACTACGGTGTTTATTGGTAGGGCAAACCTTTAGAAGTAGAGAATGTCCTCATCAAACTTGAAGTCATTCTGGAGATTTTTGGTTGTCACAAACTAATCTAGAACCCCCAACTCCTTGTGCCCAAGCAATGGTCACTTACCAGTTCCATCTGCAAAATTGAACGATAGGTTAAAATCCAGAACAAATATTAAAAAGGTAAATGAATTCACCCATAACCAGCCCACCTACCCAGAACAAGAACAAAAACGAATTTTTTGAGATATCTCAGTGAGGGGCACGAAATATAAAACTAGCGAGACCTGTAATGTCCCATGTTGGATTTCCCCTTCACGTCCCCCTGCAAAAGGATATTCTTGTGAGGTGTCTACCTGGCTGAAAGGTAATAGAGCCTATCCTCGGTGTTCGCATGCCTCAGATTGTATAGGTAACAGAGGGTTTCGGGTGACGGTATGTCACGACCCAAATCCTGACTCCGTGACTGGCGTAGAAGGTCACCATCAGGAATCCTTTTCCTTCAGGAAACCCCCTACAAGCCTTAACATACATATGACATAACACACAATGCACATAGCTTTCATTAACTAGTCAACACGGATGTATTATTTCTACCGAAAATTCGGCAGAGTTTTCCCTATTTTTCGGACATCTGGCCACATGGCCTACATTCAAAATAAAAGGGCTACATGCCCAATCAACCTGTATGAACATATAACATATACGCAGTGGCCCAGACTATATATAACACATCCTACTGGGCATCCAGACAAAGATATATACATCTACTATTCCAACTGCCAAAATTTACACCACTCATATACCTCTGATCTCTGCTGGGAATGACCTACTCGATCAGTGAGCAGATCCAAAACTTTATAGATGAGGAAAGTCTACAGGGATATCTTCTAAGTCTAAAAAACATGTAAACAGCAGGAATGAGTCTCAATGAAACTCAGTGAGTAAACAATTCCAAGGTCACCTAGAATCCCATATGAAAACCATATTTGAAAACATAA
>JANHAO010021115.1:0-12617 GCA_026873985.1 Saraca asoca | reverse complement strand
ATTTTAAGAATAACAAATTATTCTAGGGATAATTATCATATTTATTTATATTACGCAGATATAACAAAATATAATAATTGAATTGTCATTAAAACGTAATATAATGTATGCTAACAAACAATCATCCCATGATTGGCTTCTAGAGCATACACCAACACCCTCCACATTATTAGAGAAGCCGAGTCTTCTGAGTTCTTTATGCAATAGACCATACACACCCCGTTAGAAAGCTAGAATGCTGGAAATAATGGTGGTTTATCAGGAGACTCCATGATTTGCTCAGTGCAGTGATGAAAGGGATTCTACCTCCCTTATATAGAGCTAAGACAGACTCCATCAAAGGGTCCAGATCCATCCCCCCAACTGCCATCATTTATTGCCTCAGAAAAAGGCTAAGATTGACTCATTAACAATCGCTTGACATGTGCCATAAGAGGCATGGTTTAGAGCAGATAAAATGACAGTCTCGAAAAAAGACTTTGACTGACCAGATATCAAAGAGTCTTAACTCCCAGCCCATGAAGTGAGCTGAGAGTTGAGGGCTTATGTTATATACGAAATCCAAATTGCTTCTGATGGATTGACGAGCTGCCCAAGTGTGGTAAAGTCCCTATTCGAAGAATGCTCGAGATGTTGAGTCTCCAGTTCATCTCGCTAAGCAGCCCCCTTAGTTAGAGTTTGTCCGTAAAAGCGAGCTCGACCTCATCATTGCAAGAAGCTCGCTTCTAGACCGAAGGATTTGGTGCGCGAGGTGTGACTAGCGACCTGAAGGCTCACTGAGCTGAAGACCACAAGAGATTAAGTCATGTCATGCCCAATGGATACTTGGGACCCACCTGTAGAAGACAATCTGCTGTAGCCGAATAACAGGATTTTGTCTGTCCATCCTGTCTTGTATAATAAATATTGATATAATAGATTTACTGTATATGAAATTACTATTGTAATCTCCACTCCTCTATAAATATAAGAAAGGAGCCCTTTGCAAAGGGGAGGCTATCTTGGATACAGGCAGATACTTTGCCAAAATAGAGAGAGCACATGTATGCTAAAAATCTATAAAAATACTTCCACCATAATATACTACCGTGGACGTAGGGTCTGGTGATATCCGGATTTGACCGAACCATGTTTAAAATCCTGTGTCTCTTTACTGCTTTTCCCTCCATCTTTGTGTATTGATTTATTATGTTTGAACCAGTTACGGTTAGAGATCCTAAAAGAATCTCCCCCGTTAGCCGGAGTTTGGCTCAATACCAAAATTCGATGTCAATAATTTACTAATAAATAATTTCTCCATTAAAATATATGAGTGGTTGAAATTAATTCATTATATTAAAATTACACAATATTTTGTAACATAAGTAGAAGTGTTGTATACTATAATTTTTACCTAAAATGTCATAGAATCTCACTTTCAAAAAATATGCACATAAGAGATAGATAAGTGTTTAATAAATTTAAATAATATTTGTGGTAGGAGATTTATTTGTTAAAATTAGTTCATTCCATTTTTTTTTGTAAATTTTAGTAAATTAATTCTTACTCTTATCAATATCTCACACACACATTTATACATACACTATGCATCTTCCTAATATTATAAAAGTTATAATACTTACCCTTTCTAAAATGTCACTATGCAATAAATGTCTTTCACTTGCTAAGAGAGAGCAAGTAGGAAGAATTTTTAATTTTAATTTTAATTTTTTCCTTTTAGTTCCAATTGAAATCTTGCATAGAACGTCTATTTGTTTTAATAATAAATTATTTATTTGAATTATATATAATTGATTTCTATTTTTTTTTTAATTTTACTACTATTAAATTATTATTTTAATTCTTTAATTATCAAATTATATTTTGATTTCAAATTTTTAATATTTAAATTATTTATTTATTTGATAATACAATTTTAGTATCCATTTTAATATTACTGAAATGATTTTAACCTAGAATTTAGGAGTATTAGATTTAAATATTTAATATTAAAATTAAAAATATTTTAATATTTCAGTGAGTTACATAATTAAAAATTTTAATAATTTTAATAGTATATTTTTTAATTTTTAAATTGTAAACCACTATGTTAAATGATATGTATCCTTATTCTTTATGAAAATTATATATTTCAAAAGAAAATATTTAATAAAATTATCTACACTCGATCTTTAATCTAAATTTATTAATAAATTTTAATTTAAATTATTTCTATGTGTATTAAATAATTTATGTAAGTAAAAAAATTATATTTATATAGAAATAAAATACTTATCAATACATAATTAGTAATATCTAATTATTATTTTGAAAATAATATCTATATAAAAATTTTTACTCTTTAAAATTTTATATTATATTTAAATATTAAATACTAAATTTAATATTTCATAGTTTGCTTTTTTGAAATTTTTATTACTTTTGAGTATTTATTTGTTATATGCGTTTTCTGATTCTGCGTAACGGGCTGGCAAAGGCCTAGTGGTATATTATAACCAAGTGAGAAAAGAGCCAAGTTCAGCATGTCGCTATCTACACAAATATGGAACAAGGCAAAATCTCAGCTTGCTAAGGAATGAGATCTAGCTCACATAGCCAGCATCTTGCTATATGCGAGCTCGCATTGCAAAGGTGAGCTTGCAAAGTCCGTTCTTGCTGACCAAAGGCTAGTGATGATCCTAAATAGTCCCAACTCACGGACATTGCACCTTGCTTAGCTAAGAGCTCATTGAGGGAAGCTCTGAAGCAGGACCCTCTCAGACTTAGTTTGTGGGACCAGCCTGCAAGAACCAGCACTAATGGTCCACTTAGAGAAAACAAGCATCAAAAGTCAGCCACCAGTCTGTAGAAGACATTTTATAGTAGTCTAGGCTATCTTGTACATTTATTTTGATATAACAGAAGTATAAATCATGTAATTACAATTGTAACATCCTCAGCCTTTATAAATAATTGGAGGGAGATCACTGTAAGCTAGGCTAAAATAGCTATATTGAAACTCTGTAGAATTTCTTCTTAAGCAATAACATTACCATGGATGTAGGGACTAGTGCTGCTCGATTTTGGCTAAATCACATTAAAAATACTGTGTATCTTTGCTGCTTTTCCTCTGATCTTCCTCTTTATCTTCGTTTGTTCAATCGAAAATAGTTTGGGTCCTAGAAGAACCTCTCCAGTTGGATGGATTTTAGTAGAATCAAAATCCATTGTTAACATTTTGGTGTAGTCTGTGGGGACTCATCTATTCCCTCGTTGATTTCCTGTACATTAGTTGATTTCTGGTGTAATTGTAATGGCAAGAGAAAGAACCACCAGAGCTTTAAATGCATTGGTTGACCTTCTGGAAGGTCATGTGTCTACAATAGACTCCTCCATCACTCCTGTCATAGGTATTGCAACCAGCTTGCCCCCAGCTAGCTCCATTCAACCTGCTACCATTGCCAACGACCTTGATAGAGTACAAACCTGGCTTCAACGTTAGGATAGACTGGAGAATATAATGGGAGAACTGACTAAAGCAGTCATCGCGCTAGCACAAGCACAAGCTTAAGGTTTTCAAAGGCAGAACAAAGCCATTACACTTAGGAATATTCCCCAGTAATAGCAAGCTATATGTTCGAGCTGAGCCAATCAGTCTTCAAGTTGCTACTCGCAACAGTATTCTCCAGGTTGTTGTTCTCATGACTAGGAGAGTTAAAAGGATTAGCAATTTTTTTGGCCAGCAGTCTAGGGTACAAGACCCACTGCTGGAAGAATTGTACAAAGAAATGAACTAATTGAAAGAATGTTTTCAAGCTCCCAATGGTTGAGCTCGCTATGAGGATAGGTCACCATTCTCCATAGAGATCAAGGCTTAGTCCCTCCTCCTCAAGCTCAAAGTCCCCGTGATTCCTTTGTACAATGGGGACACTGATCCTTATGACCATTAGGATGCATTCAATATTTAGATGGATTTGCAAATAGCTGATCCTTTAGTTAAATGCCAAGTTTTCCCAGCTACACTAGGAGGTGTACCTTGGGCATGGTTTAGAAACCTTCTAGCTCACTTAATATATAGCTGGGAAGAGTGTCAATAAAATTTTATTAGCCAGTACCAGGCATTGAAGAGGCAACTCTTGCCCCTTATCACCTCATGATAATCTTTCAGCATAAGCATGAAATGCTAAAGGATTACATTACCAGGTTTAGGCTCAAAGCTAACTCAGTGGAGAATCCATTTGAAGAAATCATTTTGGCAACAATCTCTATGGGGCTTCGCAAGGACGAAAAGTTGTACAAAAGTCTATACAAGTCCCTAGTAAAGGATTTAATCAAGTTTTATGAACGAGCTGTCAAGTAGATCAAGTGGGAAGAAACCTTTGACCCAAGAAGGCTTAATAAAAAAGACAAGAATGATGACTCCACCCATAACAAGAAGAGGGGAAATGTGGACCAAGGTGACCATTCTAATGGTCATATCACAAAGAAGTCTAAAAAGGCCAAGGATGAGCACCTTTTGCCCCTAAGTCGCCATGAGCACTATAACGTACTATCCAACTCTCAGGATAGGATATACATAACAGAGAGGGATCAAGAGGATTTTGGGAGACCTGTGCCCACCAAGATTCCTTATAGGTGGGGGAACCAAGAAGAATTTTGTGCTTATCATAATGAAGCTAGCCACGACACTTCTAATTGCCAGGCCCTTAGAGACACAATCGAGGAATTGATCAAGAGAGGCTGCCTAAGAGAGTATGTGGTGTAACCTACGGGGTAGCGACCTCAGCATCCCCAGTGAGATCCTGATCAAGAGTCGGAGGGCTTAGTTAGAATTATACAATGATGTATTATAATTCAAAAGTGAGTGTTAAGGCTTCTCTTTGCCTCTGTTGGAAGGAACTTTATTTTGCCGATTGGTCTAACTCTAATTGCATGTATCCAACTTGCTCTTCGTTATTGAGTGTGCATGACCCTTCTGAGCTTGTATGCGGCCAGTTTCCCCCCAAGCAACATACATATTCAGTTTGCCAACTACACCTTTGGCCCAGTTGAGGCATGGAGATGCTCAAAATAAACTTATTGCCAACTATAACCTTTAGTCGAGTTAAGGCATGGAGACATTCAAAATAAACTCATTGCCAACTATGACCTCTGGTCTAGTTGAGGCATGGAGACACTCAAAATAAACTCATTACCAACTGTGACCTCTAGTCCAATTGAGGCGTGAAGACACTCAAAATAAACTCCTTGTCAACTGTAACCTCTGGTCCAGTTGAGGCATGGAGACACCTAAAATAAACTCATTACCAATTGCAACCTCTGATCCACTTGAGGGGTGGAGACATTGAAAATAAACTAATTGCCAACTGCGACCTCTAGTCCAGTTGAGGCATGGAGACGCTCAAAATAAACTCATTGCTAACTATGACCTTTGGTCCTGTTGAGTCATGGAGACACTCAAAATAAACTCATTCCTTAAGCATCTAAGTTGCTATGGCATAGCTTACAAATTGTAGCTCTCATGCAACCTAATGTTTGTAGTTCTCATGCGACCTAATGTTCAAAGCTCTCGTGTGACCTAATGTTTGTAGCTCTCGTGTGACTTAATGTTCACAACTCTCATATGACCTAACATTTGCAGCTCTTATGCGACTTAATGATTCTCAGCTCTCATGCAATTTATTCCTAGGCACAACTCTCGTGTGACCTATGTACTACTTGTAACTAAAGCACCTCGATGCTTAGCTCGTCGTTCACCCAGAAGCATAGCCGATTGTCTATTCAAGTATCTCATTTTACTTTGATTTACAAAAATTCACATTATCATATGTGATGTGTGGAACATTCAAACACGATATAAAATGCAAGAATCATGAAGATTTCATTCATGAAAAGCCTTAATGAGAAAATTCAAAATACAAATCAAAACAAAAGAAGCCTATGACTCTTACATTTTGGAAAAGAAGGCCGGACGCAGGAGGTGAACTCCTGTCGACTAGGGGGTTGAGAAGCACATTGGGTCCCTAACTTTCTTCTTCTAGTCATCCTCCTTAATAGCAAGCTCCTTCTCAGCCTCACCCTTAGCACTGAGGACTTCAAAGAAGTATGTCGGGATGGCTGAAAAGGAAGAACCCCATGGCATCACCGTGAGAAAATAATCCAAGATCTATGCAAGATCTTTCCTCATTCTAGGAGAAGGAGAGTTGCTTGAAAAGGCGTACTATACATCAGGCCATACACACCTCTCTAAAAAAATAGACCACCAAAAATATGAAGGGGGCTTGTCTGAGGCACCCATCAGTTCACTCAATGGTAGAAGGAGGAGGAACTCCCTACATTTTAAATAGACTGGCTTGGTCTCACAGAAGAGTCTAAGAGAAACTCCCAACCACTTCCATTAAAGGCCTTGAAAGAAAATAAGGCAGACTCATTTGTGACAATGAGACACGTATAGCATAAGGTATGACCTGGATTAAATAAAACAATAGGTTAATTGAGGACTTTGATTGCATAGTAATCCATAAAGAAAGCCCTTTACTAACAAAACTGTTTAACTCCCAGCCTGCAAAGCGAGCTGAGAGTTAGGGGGCTTATGTTATGTGCTTTTTTCGATTCTTTGTAATAAGTTGGCAAAGGCCCAGCAGCAGATTATAGCCAAGTAAGAAAAAAGCCAAGTTTGGCAGGTTGCTATCTACATGAACATGGAATGAGGCAGAGTCCCAACTCACTAGGGAATGAGATCTAGCTTGCATAGCTAGCATCTCGCTATACACGAGCTCACATTACCAAAGGTGAGCTTGTAAAGTTCGTTCTCACTGACTGAAGGCCAACAATGATCCAGATGTCCCAACTTGTGGACACTACACCTTGCTTAGCTAAGAGCTCGTTGAGGTAAGCTCTGAAGTAGCAACCCTCTTAGACTTAGTTTGTGGGATCAGCCTGCAAGAACTACCACTACAGGCCTATCTGCAGAAAGCATGCATTAGAAGTTGGCCACCAGTCTACAGAGGACATTTTCCAGTAGTCTAGGCTATCTTGTACATTTATTTTGATGTAACAGAAATATAAATTATGAAATTATAATTATAACCTCCCCAGCCTCTATAAATAAAAGGAAGGAGATCACTGTAAGCTAGGCTGAAATAGCTATACTGAAACTCTATATAATTTCTTCTTAAGCAATAACATTATTATGGATGTAAGAATCAGTGTTGCCTAGTTTTCATTGAACCACATTAAAAATACTGTGTATCTTTGTTACTTTTTCTTTGATCTTCCTTTTCATCTTTGTTTGTTCAACTAGAAACAGTTTGGGTCCCAGAAGAATCTCTTTGGTTGACTTGATTTTGGTAGAATTGAAATCTACCATCAACATTATCACAATTTTGATTTAAAATATATCTAAAACTTTATAAAAAAATATCTCTAAAATGTACAGCAAAAACTTCTATAAATTAATACTCGATAAATTAATAGCCTTTATTAAATAATATTTTTTCAATCTCAACTTAGGTTAACGAGATAAATTAATAATTTCAATAAAATAATAAGATAATAATTTTTTTGAAAACCTTATATAACCCCTTGGTCCTATTCATATCATAAATTAATATTTCACTAAAATGACATATCATAATTTCATAAAATATGAGTCTATTGTTATTTATTTTTATTAAAATTTAAATCTAACCGAATCTTATCCCTAATTTTTCTTATGGCGTCTAAAAGCTATGGAGTTGAATTCTCATATTGTAATAAGAAATTATAAAGAATTATTGATGTTTTGAGTGCTTCATACCATGTAACAGACTCTAAAGCTACTATATCATTCTCAGCTTTGTCATCAACATGATTTTTAATAATGGTAGCAACAATTTCTTCTAAACTTGAGGCCTATTAATGGTGGATTTTGGTTCTGTCAGAATCTAGCTAATCAGAGAGGTTCTTGTGGGACTTAAATTATCTTTCGGTTGAATCAAGCAACAATGAAAGGAAGATCAGAGGAAGAGCAACAAACACACAATATTTTTAATGTGGTTTGGCCAAAATCGAACAGCACCGATAGAGGTGTTAAATGAGCGAGCTGGGTCAGGCCAGGCCCAAATCCATTTGGATTAGGCCTAATCAGGCCTAGCCTATTTAGGCCCGCATCAAAATGGGCTCGTGGATTGCTGGTCCAGTTCAGCTCACGGGCCAACCCATTTTGCAAGGGAAATGGGGAAAATTATGTTTTAGCCCCCAAACTTCTCATCACCTTTTACAAAAGGCCACCTGAGCGAAAACTTTTCAATTTAATTTTTTTGAAGTTTTCACTTTAGTCCTGGCCCGTTTAGGCTTGTGAATCAGTCCGTATCCATGCAGATTCGATCTGCTTGGACTGCAGTCTACCGAACTTGGCCCATTTAGGCCCGTTTTCAAATGGGCCTAATTTTAACATGTCTAGCTCATGGGCTAGCCCTCTTAACCCATGGGCCTTAGGCTCGTTCAACACCCCTAAGCACCGGTCTCTATGTCCACAGTAATGTTACTACTTTGAAGGAAATTCTACAGACCTTTAGTATAGCTATTTCAGCTTTTTTTCTTACAGTGATCTTCTTGTTCTCTTTTATAGAGGCTGAAAAGGTTACAATGGTAATTACATAATTCATATTTCTATTACATCAAAATAAATGTACAAGACCGCCTAGACTACTGCAAAATGTCTTCTGCAGGCTACTGACTGACTTCTGAAGATTGCATTTTACAGGTGGGCTCGTGATGCTGCTTCTTGCTGGCTAGTCCCACAAACTAAGTCTGAGAGGGTCACTACTTCAGGGCTTCCCTCAACGAGCTTTTCACAGAGCGAGATGAAATGTCCGGGAGCTGGGACTGTCTGGGGTCATCGTTGGCCTTTGGTTAGTGAGGATGACCTTCGCGAGCTCACCCTTAGCAATGCGAGCTCACGTATAGCGAGATACTGGCTATACGAGCTGGATCTCATTCCTTAGCGAGTTGGGACTCTATCTCGTTCTGTTGCTCATGTAGATAACGGCCTAGTGAGCTTAGCTCTTTTTACTTAAGCTTAATCTATTGCTGGGCCTTTGCCAGCCTATTTCGCAAAATCAAAAAACATATATAACATAAGCTCTCTAACTTTCAACTCGCTTCGTGGGTTGGGAGTTAAACTATTTCACTGGCGAAGGGCCTTTTTTACAGGTTACCATGCAGTTAAAGTCTTTAGTCAGCCTGTCACTTTATCTGGGCCAGGCCATACCTCATATTATACGTGACTCACTATCACGAATGAGTTTGCCTTGTTTTTTTCCAAGACCTTTAATGAAAGTGGTTAGGAGCTTCTCTCAGATTCTTTGGTGAGATTAGGCCAGTCTATTTAAAGTGTGAGGAGTTCTTCTTCCTTTAGCCATTGAGTGAACTAATGGGTGTTTTAGACAAGCCCTCCATATTTCTGGTGGTTTATTTTTCTAGAGAAATGTATATGGTCTACTTTTAGGTAGCCTTTTCAGGCAACTTTCCTTCTCCAAGAATGAGGAAAGATCTTATGTAGATCTTGGATTATTTCCTTACGGTGATATCATGGGGTTCTTCCTTTCAGCCATCCTAGCGTGCCTATTTAGAATCCTCAGCTTCAAGGGTGAGGTTGAGGAGGAGCTTGTTGCTGAGGAGGAAGACTGGTAGAAGAAAGTTGGGGACCCAACATGCTCCTCGGTCCCCTAGTTGGTAGGAATTCCTCCCAACGTCAAGCCTTCTTTTCTAGAATGTAATAGTAGTAGGCTTCTTTTGTTTTAACTTGTATTTTAAATTTTCTCAATGTAAATTTATCTCGTTGAGGCTTTTAATGAATGAAATCTTCGTGATTCTTGCATGTTGTATCGTGTTTGAATGTTCTGCACATTATAGATGATAATGTGAATTTTCATAAATCAAAGTATAATGAGATACTTGAATAGCTAGTCAGCCATGCTTCTCGGTGAACGATGAGTTGAGCATCAAGGTGCTTTAGTTACAAGTAGTACATAGGTTGCATGAGAGCTATGCCTAGGAATAAATCACACGAGAGCTATGAATCATTAGGTCATGTGAGAGCTGTGAACATTAGGTCACATGAGAGCTGTGAACATTAGGTCGCATGAGAGCTATGAACATTAGGTTAGATGAGAGCTGCGAACATTAGGTTACATGAGAATTGTGAACATTAAGTCATATGAGAACTATGAACATTAGGTCACATGAAAGCTACAATTTACAAGCTATGCCATAGCAACTTAGTTGCTCAAGGAATAAGTTTATTTTGAGCATCTCCACGCCTGTAATTGGCAATGAGTTTATTTTGTGCATCTTCATGCCTCAACTAGACTGAAGGTCACAATTGACAATGAGTTTATTTTGAGCGTCTTTACGCCTTAACTAGACTAAAGGTCATAGTTGGTAATAAGTTTATTTTGAGTGTCTCCATGCCTCAACTAGACCGGAGGTCACAGTTGGCAATGAGTTTACGTGTGATGCTTAAGAAAGTTTGCCGCATACAAGCTCAGAAGATGGTGAACACTTGAAAGTGAAGAGCAAATTAGATATCAAAATGAAGAAATCATTATAGGATTAGGCCAATCAACAAAACAAAGCTTATTTCAATAGAGACAGAGGGAAGCTTTAACACTAGCTCCTGAATTATAATACATTAGTGTATAATTCTAATTGAGCCCTCTAGCTCTTGATCGGGATCTCGCTAGGGATGTTGAGGTCACTACCACATAGGTTGCACCACATACTTTCTTAGGCGGCCTCTCTTGGTTAGATCCTCAATTGTGTGCCTGAGGGTCAGGTAATTAGAAGTGCTATGGGCAGCTTCGTTATGATAAGCATAGAATTCTTCTTGGTTCCTCTATCTGTAGGGAATTTGGAGGGCGCATGCTTCCTGAAATCCTCTTGATCCCTCTCTGTCATGTATATCCTATCCTAGGAGTCTGATAAGCCGTTGTAGTGCTTATTACAACTTAGAGGGGGTAGAGGTTGCTCATCCTTAGCCTTTTTAGACTTCTTAACAATACGCCTACTAGAGTGGTCACCTTGGTCCACATTGCCCCTCTTCTTATCATGGGCGAAGCCATCCTACTCATCCTTCTAATTAGGCTTTCCCGAGTCGAAGGTTTCTTCCCACTTAATCTGCTTAGCAGATTGTTTATAAAACTTAATTAAATTCTTTATTGGGGACTTGTATAGACTTTTGTACAACTTTCCATCCTTGTGAAGCCCTATGGAGATTGTTGCCAAAATGGTTTCTTCAGATAGATTCTCCATCAAGTTAGCTTTGAGCTTGAACCTGGCAATATAATCCTTCAACGATTCATGCTTACACTGAAAGATCATTGCGAGGTGACAAGGGGACACGAGTTGCCTCTGCAATGCCCAATACTAGCTAATGAACATCTGTTGACACTTTTCCCAGCTACATATTGAGTAAGCTAGAAGGTTTCTGAACCAGGCTTAAGGTACACCTTCTAGTGTAGCTAGGAAAACTCAGCATTGAACCAGAGATCAACTGTTTGCAAATCCATCTAAATATTGAACACGTCCAAAGAGTCATAAGGATCAATGTCCCCATTGTATAGAGGAATCAAGAGGACTTTGAGCTTGAGGGGGAGGGGTTGAGCATCGATCTCTATGGAGAATGGTGACTTGTCCTCATAGCGAGCTTGGTCATTTGGAGCTCAGAGACGATCTTCCAACTGGTTCATTTTTTAGTACAATTCTTCCAGTAGTGAGTCCCATACCCTAGATCATTGGCCAAAAGATTACTAATCCTTTTGACTCTCTTAGTCATGAGAACAGCGACCTAGAGACTGCTGTTATGAGCAACAACTTGAAGACTGATTGGCTCTGCTCGAATATTTAGCTTGCTGTTGTTAGGGAATATTCCCAGGTGTAGCGGCTTCATTTTATCTTTACAAACCCTGAGCTTGCACTTGTGCTAGTGCAATGACTGCTTTAGTCAATTCTCCCATCATATTCTCTAGTTTATCCTGATGTTGAAGCTAGGTTTGTACTCCATCATGGCTGTTGGCCACAGTAGCACACTACAAAAATAGAAGCAATTAGCAACGGTTCTATAGTGGGGGTTATGTAAAGCTACAGCAAAAAACAAAGTCAGGAAATAACATGGCATTTTAGTGGGGGTTTAAGTGGCAAGCGCTACAAAATGCGTGAAAATAGTGGTGGTTTTTACCTGGCGATTATTCAAACCACTGCAAACTGCACGGTCAAGCTAGACGTTGCGAGTTTGACATGTTGAAAACTGAAGATGTGGTTTTTTTAACAAAAATGAGTATCGGCCTTATTGCCCTATTTCTGCCACTCTGCTAAGCATTTGGGAAAGCAATTTGAGACTGCCAGAAACCAAAGAGAAACCAGTGCTGTCAAGGTGCGAAACCAGCCACTAATTTTGACCACCGATTTTGTGCATTGTCATTGGGAGGTATAATAGTTTATATTTAGTTATTTATTTTTGTTTGTAAATGTTCGACTACATGCTAAAGACTGCTGGCTATGGTGATTTTGTAGTTGGCTTTCTTCATGCCATTCTGGGAACATTTGCTACATTCTTTGCTCCCCAGGTAATTCTTTGCTTAATTCTTTGAATCATT
>JANHAO010021114.1:0-12617 GCA_026873985.1 Saraca asoca | reverse complement strand
GTTACAGCCTTTGAAGAATAAATTCTACTTAAATTTTATAAGGAATTTGCTTCAATGAAATTAACAATAAAATATTTCAATCAAGAAACTATATTATGAATTTTTCATGTTTCATATATTTCACAAAATAAGAAAAAAATTTATATGATTTAAAATTTTTTCCATTTCCAAATATGCTTGTATACATTGAATTACACATTAAAATTTAAAAAATAAATATAAATTATTAAACATGTGATTTGTTTCATTATTTATTTCATTTTCATTATAATATGAATACTTTTATTCCCTTTTTCTTTCCTCTCATTTTCCTTCCAACCAATCAAGAAACTTTCCTTTTCTTTCCTCTCATTTTCTTTCCTACCAATCAAGAAAATTTCATTTTCTTTCCTCTCCTTTTCTTTCCTTCCATTTTCTTTCCTCTCATTTTCTTTCCTCTATTTTTTTCCCTCCTACCAATCAAGCCCTAAAGGCAATAGTGAGGGATCAAATCAAAATTGCAAAAACAGAGAGGATAGAGAAGATGGAAATGAGTTCTAGGGGAAAAAAAATAAGGGAACCGCAAACACTAAGAATATTAATATTAACTTCTATTTTTTATTTGGAAAAAAGCTAAACATTGGATCAAAATAAATTTGATTTTGGTTTTATGAGGATCAAATATGATTGATTTGTATTTTATGAGATAAAAAATATAATTAAGTCAAATATTAATATTAATTTATAATTTTTATTTAGATAGAAATTAGATTTTGAACCAAAATTGATTTAATTGAATTGATTTTAAGGAGATCAAAAAAGAATTTTATTTTTAAGGGATCAAAGACGATTGATTTATATTTTAGGAGAATAAAAATATAATTAAGTCTAACAAATAATGTACCAAATTTATCTTTAGCAATGGGAGGACTTCTTAAAAGAAATAAAATATGAAACAAGGACTGGAATTCTAACAGTAACATGGCTAAGTTATTTTAAGGCTAGAAATGGGCTTAAATGCACAATAATACTATTGCGGGATATTTATAATTTTTAAGGGGTTAACTAAAAAGTTAAAAGTAAGTGTAAAATATGTAATAAAACACACATTATATATTCCTTTCTTTCGATACAAAATTATGCCTTAAGATCAAGCGCTAAAAAAATATATTATAATCCAACCAATGAGCCATATGAAAGTCGCACAAGATAAAATTCCAATTATGGATGAGATTCATGAGAATGTTTTGGTTGGTTCTTAATTTGAGAATACATGAGTGACCCAAAATTTCAAGCTGCCATTAAACATATAATAATAATAATAATAATAATAATATAAAGGTTCAAACCAATCTATGGATAAATTTTGTTGAGAGACATAGAGCCTGTTTGTTTGGACTTAGAAAAAAAAACCTTTTATGTAATGTTTCAAAAAAAAAAAATACTTTTATTTGAAGCAATAAATTAAAACTTAAAAAAAAAGTCAAATTTTAACTTTTTATTATTATTTTTATTTTTTTAAAATTCATTCAAATATATAAAAAAAATATTTTATTTTATAAAAAAAATGAGCTTTTTTTCAAAAAAAAAAAAAAATCCAAACAAACAGGCCTATGATATCTTGATCAGTAGAGACAAAAGAAAATTAAGTGGCATAGGGGCACAATATCATGACATGCTGCAATCTTATTAATCTATGTCCGTTAAGAGTGACTCACAAGTCAAAGTCATGCAAAGCTTCCAAAAGTTTGACTTGTCCTTTTAGCCACATATTTTTCTCCATTCTGTGACCACAAAAGTGAAGAACAAAAATTAGCAATCCATAAATTTCAACGTAACATCCATCCGTTGCTTCCTGCTCTCTTTCCTTATGGCTTAAAGAATTGTATTGGGTTTGTTGTTCGCTGCCAGATTCTAATGATCACCATTAACTGTGTGTCGATAAGGTTAGTAACTACACGTTTCATACATCATGTCATATAAAGAATAAATTATAGTATACTTCGAGTATAACACACTTCGTTATTCTTAACCAAATAATTATAAGTTAATTTTTAATAATTGATTGTTGAAAATATATAACTCCTAATTAAAAAAAAATCATATTAAGTTACACTTATCTTGATTTACTCAATTTTATATATTGTATATTTTAAATTCTGATTTAAAGGGGACCAAAGACTCTATTTATTATTTTTGCTTATTCAAATTTTACTAAATATGAAATAGGAGAGATTGAATATATTAAAGTCAGTATAGTAATCCTTAAATAAGCTTATTTCCAACAGCACTGTTATTATTGTTTCAAACTCACATGATTGTCCATTACATAAAAACCGGAAGACTGAGAACCAAATCTTCAAAAGTAGTTTATGATGAAAAATCATTGGACTTATCGTCCGATAGCTACTATCAAATTGTTGACGGTGGTTCTTTCTAATAGGCCACGAAATTCTTTATATTTCTTGTTTGGTACGAAGGATGAATATATATAATTAAAAAAAAAGAAAAAAATATTTTAATAAAATAATGATTCTTAATCCTTTTTGCATCAGGGTTGCAAGGTTTTGTGTATACGTGTGCTTGGTTTACATGCATAAAGGTGTAAAAAAAGAGGATTGACAAAACTTATGATGGCATTAAAGAGAAATATTACACTGATTTTCGTCCATTTTGTTAAAAAATTGATCATGAAATTTGATTTGATTTAATGAAATTTGAATATATTGTTTCTAATATTTTGGACAGTATAATACATATTAATAGAAGAATTTTTACTGGACCAGGTCCCGTGATTTTTTACTTTCATATTGAGGGATTTTTTACGTTAAAAATTACTAATGTCCTAATTTATTTCAGTACAGCTAATTTTACGTTGGATTCATTTAATTGCATAGGGTGGGAAAAGTTAATTCAGATAATTTAATGTTTTCTGCTATGATATATTCTAGTTTTTTTCCCGACAAGTGGTATCAAGAGTTTAGTTGTTGCTTTATTGCATAAGATTAAACAGAGGAAAATTTAGAAGACATGATGATTAAATTAAATTCTTCAAATTATTTATATTAAAAGCCTAAAATGGAAGACTTATTATACTGCAAGGATTTATTTGATCCCATTGAGACTAAAGGTGTTAAGCTTACTGAGAAGACTAATCAGGATTAGAATAAAATAAATAGGAAGACTGTTGATTTGATTAGGAAGTGGGTTAACAATAGTTTATTCCATCATGTATCTATTGAAATTGATGCTTATGGATTAAATTGACAGATCTATATGAGCATAAAAATGCACAAAATAAAGCCTTTTTTTATTCAAAAGTTAATGAATATAAAATATAAAGAAGGGTGTTTGGTGACTGAGCATCTGAGTAGCTTTCAAAGTGCGGTAAATCAGCTGAATGCTATAAGTATGATTTTGGATAATGAGATGCAAGCATTACTATCACTTCGTTCCTTATCTGACAGTTAAGAAACTCTAGTTGTGTCTTTATGTAATTCTCCTACACATGGGAAAGTGATATTGGTGATGGTGAAAGATAGCATGTTGAATGAAGTAATAAAAGGAGGAAACATGGGACATCTAATCATTTAGATGCATTAGTTGCTAGAGATGCACATAGGAGAAATCAATACAAAAATTCTAATGATCATGGAAAGTTCAGAGGAAGATCACAGCCTAGAAATAGAAAAGATGTGAAGTATTTCCATTGCGGAAGAACATGCCATATTAAGAAGAATTGTTGATAGCTGAAAAGAGATAAATCAAGGGAAAGAGACAGAGACAAGAAAGAAGTTAAAGACATTGCTGCAGTTGCATTTAATGAAGAGGTTATGATTGCTCATTATGATAAGTATTTAAATCTCATATGCGAAGACTTTGCTTAAGTTGTTGATTCAAGAGCTTTTTATCACATCACTTCTCATAAAGATTTTTTTTTTTTACATCTTATTTTACCTACGAGTATGGTATAGTTAGATTGGGAAATCAAGGTTCATGCAAAATCACTGGTATTGGAGATATCAACTTTGGAAATTAATATCGGATGTAAATTGCTATTGAAGAATGTCAAACATGTTCCTAATATCCATATCAGTTTTCTCTTTACTGGAGCACTTAATGATATGGATTTTGAAAGCTACCATGGTAAAGATAAATAGAAGCTTACAAAGGGGTCTCTGGTTGTGCAAAAGGTAAAAAGATTAGTTCTCTTTACCGAACAATAGTAACACTGTGTAAAAAAGAGGTGAATGCTGCTAAAAACTCTTTTGTATTATGGCATATGCACTTGGGTCACTTAAGTGAGAAAGGATTTGATGTGCTGGTAAAGCAAAACTCCATTCCCATAAAAGGTATCTCTTTAAAGAATTGTACTCATTGTTTGACAAGTAAACAACATAGAGTTTTATTTTTTAAATCCCCTCCACATAGGATCAAATATTCTTGATTTGATTTATACTGATGTGTATTCTATAGATTCAAAAACTTTTGGTGGTGTTATATATTTTGTTACATTTATTGATGATCACCCTAGGAAAGTTTGGGCCTATGCTCTAAAATCTAAAAACCATGTGCTTGATGTTTCTACTATATTTTATACACATGTTGAAAAAGAAATAGGAATGAAACTGAAGTGTGTTTGAGCATGTTATGGAGATTCTTTGGATCAGGCCAAGAAGGCCAGCGGAGGCCCAAAAAGCTAGGAGCCAAGGGCAGAAAGGCACAACCCAAGCTAAGGCAAAGTCATAGGAGATCTTGCGGCAAATCGCAGGATGCGTGATCACGAGCCCCAGCCAACGAGGTCAATGGCAAGCTCTTTTCTATGCCAAAGGAGATAGTCAAGCATCTGACAGACATGGCCTAAGTCCTCTACCAGCCTGCAAAGTAGCCCTTAAAAGCCCAACAATAATTAGCCTAGCATTTATTACTTGTCGTCTCGCATTTAATGCTTAGTACAGATGTAATCGTAGTCTTATATGAATAAATTATAATTTGTAACCCTCCCACATATATAAATGGGACGGGATAGTCACAAAAGAGGAGGACAAAAAAAAAAGAAAAATAAGAGAGTGATGCAGAAGCTCTGCTAAGATTTTCTCTTGTATTCACTAGTGTAATCAGAAATATTGAGAAAAGAGAATCACGCTGACCGTGGACGTAAGGGTTGAACAAACTTTGGCTGAATTATGATAAAATTCCTTCTTGTTTTCTCCTCTCTCCTCTTGAATCTCCCTTCAAGTTATCATACATCAAGTAGCAGACCAGTAATCTGGTTCCTTAAACCTCTCCATTGATCGATTATCAAAATTGACTGTCAACATTTTGGTATGCCTGGTGGGACCAGACCGCTTGCGTATCTTTCATAATGGTAAGAGGGAGAGTAACCAGGAGTTCAG
This sequence comes from Saraca asoca, assembly GCA_026873985.1. Classification (NCBI taxonomy): domain Eukaryota; kingdom Viridiplantae; phylum Streptophyta; class Magnoliopsida; order Fabales; family Fabaceae; genus Saraca; species Saraca asoca. The sequence goes on along the minus strand of JANHAO010021114.1, from coordinate 7,242 downwards.
GTGCTGCCAATCCACCTGGTGATCATGACAAAGGATGATGAAACATACCCGAGGAAGAATATCCGATCTTGGTGAGTACCTCCTCTGCCCTCCTGGAAGTGAACGATGTGCGAACCCTAAGCCAATGCCAGGAGCATTTAAGAGTACGGTAAAAAGGCTCATCGACGCAGTCGAAACACTGACCCAGGCATGCATTCAGAGGGCCGAGGAGCATGGCGGGGGCACCCTCATCAATGAAGCTGCCCAACAGCCACAAGCGGAGGTCTTGACATGGAGGCAACAACCAGCCAAAGAAAAAGCTCAGATGGCTAACTCAGATCTTTCCTCTAGCTCGCAACCAGAAATGGGAGGATGATGAGTTCGTAAAGAAAAAGGAAGCCAGTGAACTGAGAGCTCGCACTATGTAGAAGGCTCGATGGTAAGCCATGATAATGGCAAGAGCAAGCGATCCGAGGTCCAAGGTCAAATGATTGAGGAGCTACTGCAGAGGGTACGAAAACTGGAGAAAAGTCTCTCAACTCAGGACCAGTCAGGTCACTACGAAGGGAGAACCCTATTGTCCAAGGAGATCAAAACAAAACCTCTCCCCCAACGTTTCAAGGTGCTATCAATCTCACCGTATAATGGAAGAATGACCCCTATGACCATCTGGATGCTTTTGACATCCAAATGGACCTTCAGACTAGTAATCCCTTGGTTAAAAGTCGGGTCTTCCCAGCCACTCCTGGGGAAGTGTCGCGGGCATGGTTCAAGAGCCTTCCAGCTCACAGCATCAATAACTGGGAAGAATGTTGGGATAAGTTTATAGACAAGTATGGGGCCTTAAAGAAGCAACTTGTGCCATCCTGCCACCTAGCGATGATCTTTCAGAGAAAGAATGAGTCACTGAAGGAATATATCACCCAATTTCAGTATGAGGTCAGTAATGTAGAAAGCCTTTCTGATGATAGTATCTTGACCGTGATCTCGGCAGGATTACGTAGAGATGGGAAGCTGTATGAGAGCAAATACAAGTCCCCGATAAAGAACTTGAGAGAGTTCTATGAGCGAGCAGTAAAGGAGATCTTGTGGGAGGAAACTTTTAGCTTAAAAGGATTTGGGCAGAAGGGCAAGATCAGTGTTTTGATCCCTAGCAAGGGTGGAAAAGGAAGTGGCCACAACAAAGATGGAGCGAATCAAATCAACAACATGGGAACACAGCCCGTAAAGAGATCCAGGATGGAGCGATCTGAACCACAAGGTCGCTATAACAACTATAGCGTCCTGATTGACACCCTGGAAAGGATATACATAGCTAAAAAGCATAGGGAGGATTTCAGGCGACCAAGGCCATTATTGACTCCCCCGAAGCTTCGGGATATGAATCAGTTTTGTCCCTATCACAACAATATCAGGCATACAACCTCCGAGTGTAAGTCTCTTAAGGATGTGATTGAGGATCTTATCCGGAGAGGCCGCCTGCAAGATTACGTGGTATGACTTGTGAACCATCGATCTCTTTAACGTATGGTACGACCTCCTCCCGAGGTCAAACAAGAGCAAACAATGGTGGTTAGGACCATCTACACAATCCATGAGGGGGCCACACATTGCAAGGGCCTTACACAACTCACAGGAGTGGTACATGTAGAATGCAAGCTACGTCCTGTATGTAGGCAACGAGCCTAACAAGCCCATTAAGAAGGTGAGAATGGTCCCTAGATGTATCACTTTCATAAATGATGATGAACAGGGGATCTAGTCCCCACATAACAACACCGTTGTTATCAGGGCTAAGGTCAGTAACATCGAAGTACGAAGGATTATGCTGGATACTGATAGCTCGGTCAATGTCATGTACAAGAAATGTTTCAATCAAATGGAGCTAACCCAGAGTAACCTCAAATCTTCACCCAACCCCCTCTTTTGCTTCACCGGTGATACAATATTCCCTCTGGGATGAGTCAGGCTTCCCATCACTTTGGAAGATAGGGACTGCCAGTCCATCATTTTGACTGATTTCTTAGTCGTGGATTACCCGTCGGCCTATAACATAGTTCTAGGACGACCAGCAATGAACAACCTGGACCTGGTCGTGTCCACGAGAACTTTGACAGTCCAGTTCTCGATAACAAATAGGGTCGAATGTGTGCGAGGTGAGTAATTCATGACCCAACGATGCTACGAAGATGTTGTCAAGATTGGGGAGAAAGGAAAGAAAGTGGGCATGGCTTTCAATATGGAGCCCCAAGCTTTGAACTCGATCGAGACCAGTTATGGCCTCGACCCACGTGACTAGGATACGAAAAGGGAAATCGGCCTGGTCGAAGAGCTCGAAGTGGTCGAGGTCAGAGAGACGGATGACCAACGATGCTTCAAGCTTAGGAAAAGCTTACCTTTTGATGTAAAGAGCCAGTTGACGGATTTCCTCAAAGAAAATTTAGATGTCTTTGCCTGGAATCATGAAGATATGGTAGGAATCGATCCCAAGATTGCATCGCATAAGCTGAACATCAACCCTTATCACCAGTCAATCAGGCAAAAAAGAAGGCCTCTAACTGTAAAATGCTCACGTACCCTGAAGAAGGAAGTGGATAAGCTCTTGACGAATAAATTCATCCAGGAGGCTCACTATCCAATCTGGATAGCCAACCCTATCCTGGTAAGGAAGAAAGATGGAAGATGGAGAACATGTATTGACTTCACGGACCTCAACAAAGTCTGTCTGAAAGATAGCTTCCCTTTACCAAGGATCGACCAGCTCGTTGACGCAATGATCGAACATCTACTCCTCAGCCTCATGGATGCTAACTCCAAGTATAATCAGATACCCATGGAGCCGGATGATGAGGATCACATATCGTTTATCACATATAGGGGGCTATATTGCTATAAGGTGATGCCCTTCGGGCTCAAGAATGCTGGGGCGACCTACCAATGGCTAGTTAACATGATGTTTAAAGATCAAATCAGGAGAACCATAGAGGTTTATATGGATGATATGCTTGTTAAGTCCAGGCAGGTCTTAGATCACATGAACAACCTAGACGAGATGTTCTGGATCCTGAGAAAATACCAAATGAAATTGAACCCACTCAAGTGTGCATTTGGAGTGGCCTTAGGAAAATTCTTAGGATTCGTGGTAAATGATAGAGGCATAGAGGAAAATCCTGAGAAAATCAAGGCACTCATCGACATGAGGTTGCTGAACGGAGTTAAGGACATCCAGAGCCTAACTGGCTAGATCGCAGCCCTAAGCAGGTTCATTTCCAAAGTGACAGATCGGTGCTTACCATTCTTCAAAGCCTTAAAAAAGGCAAAGCATTTTGAATGGACAGAGGAGTGCAAAGTTGCTTTCATATCTTTGAAAGATTATATGGGTTGGGCCCCTCTTCTCTCCAAATCATGGGAAGGCGATATTCTCATCCTTTATCTAGGAGTATCACAGCATGCCATTAGTGCGGCCCTTATCCGTGAAGAAAATGGAATACAACTCCCGGTTTACTATGTGAGCAAAAGGTTGGTAAATACCAAAAAAAATTATACTCCCATCAAGAAACTAGTCTATTGCCTTGTTGTCACATCAAGAAAGCCACAACTTTACTTCCAAGCCCATTCCATTAAGGTCTCGACTCGGTACCTGCTGAGACAAACCCTTCATAAGGCGGATGCTTCAGGTCAACTGCTTAAGTGAGTGGTTGAGCTTGCCCAATTCGACATCCACTATAAACCAAGATCGGTGATCAAGGGATAAGCCCTAGCTGACTTCATAGTTAAGTTTACTAGATCAGTGGAGAAGGAGGCAGAAACCTCAGAAGGGCCATGGTGGGAACTTTACACTGACGGGTCATCGTGCAACCATAAGGCAGGAGCAGGAGTCCTATTGATCAGTCTTGAAAGGCATAAAGTCCACTACGCCTTAAGACTTGAGTTTCAGGCTACCAAAAATGAAGCCGAATACAAAGCGCTTCTAGCTAGACTTCGCCTCGCAAAGGAGATATGAGTTGAAAATTTGAAGATCTTTAGCGACTCCCAATTGATCATTTGCCACATAAAAGGGGAACACCAGGCAAAAGGGGTGAAGATGGCCATGTATCTACAAAAGGCCCAAGAACTACTCTGTGCGTTTCAAAAATATGAAATCAGCCAAGTCCCTCGGGCTCAGAACGCATACACGGATGTGCTAGCGCATTTAGCTGCAGCCAAGGATGTAGAATTCATAGGTGTAATACTTGTAGAAGTTCTCTCATCCCCTAGCATCAAGCAGAAAAATGCTGTAATAACAACTACCACAGTGCATAGCTTATGGATGAGCCCTATTTTGGAGTACCCATGAAATGGTGAGCTCCCCGAAAATAAGTTGGAAGCACGTCACGTACGGTTAAAAGCTACAAGATATTGCATCGTAGACAATGCACTTTACAAAAGGTCTCTCAGCCTCGCTTCTTTGATGTATCGATGGCCCCAAGTGCGATCTCATCTTAAAAGAAATACACGCCGGACACTGCGAAAATCACGCTAGGGGGTATCGCTAGCTCAAAAGGTCCTCCGACAGGGTTTCTTCTAGCCAACCGTGAAATGGGATGCTATTGACCATGTCAGGAGATGTGATAAGTGCCAAAGATTCGCCAATATCCCCCCGAGCTCCTCTGGCCTACCTCTAACAAATGATCAGCCCTTGGCCTTTCGCGATGTGGGGGATCGATTTAATAGGACCTCTTCCCACAGGTCACGAAAATTGTAAGTATGTTGTAGTGGTGGTGGACTACTTCACCAAATGGGCAGAAGAGAAGGAGTTAGCTCAGATTTCTTCTTCTCAAATTCAAAAGTTTGTCTGGAACAACATCATTTATCGATTTGGTATCCCCCAGCAAATAGTGTTTGATAATGGGACATAATTCACTAGCGAATAGTTTACTCAGTTCTATGACGACCTTGGGATTCTGAAAAGTTTCTCATCAGTGGACCACTCTCAGACCAATGAGCAAGTAGAGGCAATAAATAAAATCATCAAGCAAATTCTAAAGAAGAAGCTGGAAGCAAGGAAGGGGCGTGGTTAGATGAACTGCCTAAGGTGTTGTGGGCTTATCGCACCACAGCTTGTGGCTCCACAAGGGAAACTCCTTTTTCAATGGTCTATAGAACTGAAGCTATGTTGCCAGTAGAGTTCGAGGTAACCTCGCACCAAAGAGCCACGTTCAACACAGAAGAAAATAACCAACTACTCACCACGAGCCTCGACCTAATTGAAGAAAAAAGAGGTGAAGTGTGTTAAGGATTGTGACCTACCAGTGGAGAGTAGCTCGGTATTATAACAGGAAGGTACGAGCTCAAAGCTTTAAATCAGGTAACCTCGTCTTATGCCTCGTCCAATCGGGAAGCCATGACCCCAGGGAAGAAACTCTATGACTAAATTGGGAAGGACCATATGTCATAAAAGAAAGGTTAAAAGTCAGAGGATACCACCTTGCCAATATTGAGGGAACAGAACTCCCCTGGGCTTGGAATGCTGAGCATATTCAGCCTTATTATCAATAGAGTAAATTCGGTGTTGTTAACTTGTAACGGCATTTATAAATTATGAATTAAGTAAATTTCCTTTTAGCTTGGCATACTAGCAATACGTGCATTTATTTGAATTCATGGAAGTGATGACATTTTGAAAAGGCAGGCCTGTTGGCCGCGTCACAAGATGAAGGGAGCTCAGATCCTATTCCAAATAACCCGGTATAACTTGTCAAAAAACATACAGAGCGTAAAAAGGAAAAAGCAAGATTAATCAAGACTTGAAGTCAGAATAAAATGTCTCAAATACAAACTGCGAAAATACAAGAGTAACACAAAAACAACAAAATTATCAAGGCGCAATGCTAAGAGAGGCCTCTGAAATAGGAGGATCTTGAGAGTTCGGAAGGGACATCGCGGGTAGGTTCTCCATTGTCTCTTCATCAGGCTTGTCCCCAACCACTCCTCCCTCCAGTGAGGTAACCTCAACCAGTGTTGTACTCTCATTAGGAGGACCATCTGTGGCCTCGGCACAAGGAGAAGAAGTTGCTCTCGCACCCTCAATGAAGCCCTGGATAATGTCTGTGATCTCTTTGTTGAAAAAGGAGAAGTCCAAGCCCGGGTGGTTCAGCCACAGAGTATACATGAAGCTATTGGTGGTGTGGACAATAGCAGCTACCCGAGCTTCTTTGACTATAGCAAAGGTCTCTTCCCTCACCTTGGTGGCCTCCTCTTCAGCATACGCGGCCCTCTCTTCAGCTCGTTACGCTCTTTCGACAACACGGTCTGCTTCTTCATGAGTGATTTTGAGCTACCTTTGGAAGCCCATAGCCTCTTGTGTAAGAAAGAGTATATCCTCCCTACTTTTCTGTAGCTCGTCATGGGCCCTGTGCAGTCTCAAGGTGAAATCAGCTATCTCAAAGGCAAAGGACTCCTTGCCCCTCTTCGTTGTGACGTTGGCCCTCTCCAGCTGGCTTTCAGCATCCCTTAACTTCTTTTTCAATTCTCCCACTTCATTAGTAGCAGTGGTGAGGTTGGCTTTGAGTCGGCGTCTTTCCTCCTCCTAGTTTAAGCACTCATTCCTCTGCTTGATGGCCTCCAACACCCCCTGGAAAGAGTAAAAAAAAGAGGGAGAGTGAAGAGAGAGAAAAAGGGTCAAAATGTGAAGTCGAAAAGAGAAAAGAAAAAGAGAAAGAACGTTACTGACTAATAAACAGTGACTAGCCAACACCTCCATTAGAACACTGCCCCACACTCCATCATCCTCTAAGGATGTGACATTAAACCCTAAAATTTGGCCCACATTCTCATGAGTAATGTTATAAAGTGCTAAAGATTTGGCCTCCAATCCCTCGGATGGATGCTCCGGTGCACCCACAAGTCGTGCTGACAGACTAGAGGTGAGCTCCTTCCCTTTACTAACCTTCTGTCTCTTTGAAGAAGGCTAGCCAGGAACCTCGTCTCCATAACCATGTGACCTCATCGCTTCCCTCTCAACTTCAGCGGGACTGCATTGCAAGGTGGAGGCCGGGGGGAGCAAAGTCTCCTCCGCAATTGACAACCTAAAAGGAAAGCTAATATGGGCCGAAGCTGGAATAGGGGGTGGACCAATCTGGGTGGACTTCTAGGGGGCTGAGGAGGAGGTAGTATGATTAGCGCGAGTGGAAGAAGCTGTGACCTACTGATAACTCTATGAAAATAGAGTTATCTTAATGTTCCTAGACTTAACTTATTGAAGTATAAGAGTGATTCTTTGTA
>JANHAO010021113.1:0-12612 GCA_026873985.1 Saraca asoca | reverse complement strand
GTTATAAAGACTATTGAAAAATTCTTAAATATTGATCCTTCCCAAGAAGAATTTGATATTCTTACTTGGAAAGATCTTGCAAAAATGAACTCTAAATATAATTATTTACATATTGGCTGTATTCAAGTAGCTGCTAGACCTATGACTAGGTTAAGCTTGGATACTACCATTCTGATATATCTTAGAGATGCTAGACATTTAAATTTTGATCATTCCTTGCTAGGAGCTATAGAAGCTAGTGTATCGCAAGGGTCGATACATTTCAACTATTTTGTTGATATATCTATCTGCCTAAGAGAGAATCATAAGCATAAAATATTAGTCTTAAATACCAAATTATTTGGATACAATATGGTTTTTGGATCAATACCTATAGTCATAACCTATAAGATCCAGTATAAACTATACAACTCATTGTATTCAGGAATACTAAAAGCCCCTTCGAATAAGGCATACACAGCTTTTTGGTTGATTGATTATAGTAAGGCAAATGTTTAGGTACCCTTGAAGACACCCTGGGAAAAATTTTCTATCCCTTCAAATTGGTCTTTTCAAAAAATAGGACCACTAATAAATCAAAATTCCCAGCTATCTAGAATTATTCAACATAATTCAAGACAAGTAGATCTCTACTTTGATAGAAATAGAACTAAACAAGAAAACCCTAGAATAACTGAAGTGGAGGATGATGGTACCTCTACTTCACCGAAATCTGAAGTTTCTCAAAAAGAAACTCTAAATCCCCTTAGACATTCAACCACCACAAATTCAACAATGTCTATGGACTTGAGAAGTTTTAGAAGGACTTTCTCAACAATAAATCTTAGAGGATTAGAAAATACCTCTAGAATCCCAAAATCAACTTATGGCAGAATAAATTCCAAAAGAAAGGGTAAAATAGAGTATGACGTTAAGTCTAGTTTAGTCTCTCCACCTCAAACCCTAAATTACACCCAAGACCCATAGTTTCTATGATAGGGCAACCTTCAGAAACTAGGGATGGACCCGTTCGGTTAAATAGGAAAGCTTTAACAGAAGACTTCTATTCAGAGGAACATATCCTCAAAAGAACATGGCTCTTAAAAAATTTTCAAGGAATCAAGAAAAAAGAAATACATGACAAATGGGTGAATTTCATGGAGGAATTCAAGACTAATGTTCCCTTCTTTGATTGGTTCGAAGTATATGTTGAGGGAAAACCAGAAATAGATTATCCATTTGGGGAATCAATTAGTATTACCACTAAGACAACCTAAACCTGAACAACTTCAAAAGGTGAGAAGATAGAGTCAAAACTTCCACCTCCTAGATCTTTTGTTATAGAAACAACAGACCCTAAAAATCCCACAATAGCCTCTTCTTTTAAAATAAAGGATCCAAATGAATCTATTTCTTCAAGAGATATACAATATCTAATGGAACTAAATAACTATACCAATAGATACTTGCAAACCTTAGTACAATAACCCTTTAGTGAACCTGTCCAAATAGAAGAAATCTCTAGAATAAAGAAAATCCTTAAGCAAATAGAGTAACCTTTGTTCAAACCTCATGAGATTCCTTCTAATAAGTGTAGATAGCTTAAGACTTATGAAGTAGGAACATCAAATGAGGAAGAAATAGCTAAGATCACTCAGTTGATTGAAGATCTAGGTAGAAAATTAGAAAGAAATGCAATTATCCTGATTCACATATAGAAGATAGCTCCAGTAGAAATCTCAGAGCTTTAGATAAAGCTTCAGAAATAGCCTTTGAGGATGAAGAAGAGCCTAAGGTACAAACCTTAGGAACTATAGCTCCTTGGAGACCTAAACAACTAACTTTCCAGAATACTTTGGAACCCTAAATATCTCTTGTTCAGAATTCCTACAACAAGAATAACATCTATAAATGGAACATAGATGGCAAATTTAAATATGAGATCATCCAACTCTTATAGCAAATGACTATGGTTTGTACAACTTACCAAACAATGCATGGATGTGATGATTCTGTAGTCATTCATGTTTTAATAGTTGGGTTTACTGGCCAACTCAAAGGATGCTGGGATGACCATCTTATAAGTCTAGAAAAATAACAAATCCATAGTGCTCTCAAATCTGATAGTCAAGGAGAATTAGTATAAGGACAAGATGGTTGACCCATTCCTGATGCTGTAAATACCTTGATCTATTCTATAACTAAATATTTCATAGGAGACCCCAGCCTATGGAAAGATAAATCAGTAGAATTGCTTTCAAATCTGAGGTGTAAAACCCTTAGTAATTTTAGATGGTATAAAGATACCTTCTTCAAACAAATTTACTCTAAGGCTGATAGCAATCAACCCTTTTGGAAAGAAAAATTTTTAGCTAGTCTTCCTAGATCTTTAGGAGACAAGGTTAGAGAGAAAATTAGGAATAGGTTCAATGAAATTATTCCTTATGAACAAATTACTTATAAACAACTAGTAGCCTATGTCTAGAAAGTAGCTCTCAAAATCTGCCAAGAATATAAGATCCATAGGCAGTTAGTTAAAGAAAGTACCCTTAATCAAAAAGAGTTAAGATCTTTTTGTGAGCAATTTGGGTTTTCCTACCCTAAGACCTACAAATCTAAGCACAAGCATAGGGAAAAATAGGCAGAATCCAAATCAAAACCACAAGCCGGTAGGAGTCAAGCTGCAGGAAGAACTTTTAGGAGAAGACCTAGGTACATTCCTCTGCCAAATACAGATACAAGACTTGATTGTTTTTTATGCAATAGATCAGGACATATAGCCAAATATTGCAGATTAAACAAAAAGATTAGGAACCTTAAATGTGATGACTAAATACTCAATCAAATCAGTAGTTTACTTGCAAAATCATCTTCAAAAGAATCCTCTTATAAAGATGAAGAGTAAGTTTAAGAGACTAACCAAATCCAAGAAGATGATTGCTATTCTTTAGAATTTGAAGAATCAGAATCATCTTAAAGTCAAAATGTTTCAAATGTTCTTTCTGTAGAATAAGAACTCCTTTTCGATGTTATCTATAAATTACCAAATGATGACGAAAAGAAAAATTATTTACAAGAGTTCAAAAGGACTCTTGAAATATCGACCTCTTCAAAACCACTAGTCTTGAACAATTATAATTTTAAAAATGTTTTAGAAAGATTTAACTCAGAAAAGGGTAAACCTGTTAACTTACAAGACTTACAATCTAAGGTAAATCTCCTCAAAGAAGAAATAAAGGTTTTGAAAGCTCAACAAAATCATTTTCATCAAATATTTTTTGATTTAAGAAATAAAAATAAATTTGGAAATGAGGATGAAGATATTCATGATAATAATATGTTTAGACTCACTTCCACCGTTAAAATTCAAAAATGGTATGTCCCAATAGAACTCAATGTTAAGGATGAGTATACAATCAAGACAGTAGCCTTATTTAACACAGGTACTGATCTTAATTGTATCCAAGAAGGACTAGTGCCTACCAAATATTTCATGAAAACAAAAGAAGGACTTAGACTTTTTAATGGAACTAAGCTCCTAATTCAATTTAAACTTTCAAATGTCATTTTAAAAAAATGATTTTCATGATTTCAAAATAGATTTTCTGCTAGTTAAAGACATGACCAGTAGAATAATCTTAGGTTCTCCATTCATTTAGTAGATACTACCTTTCTTAGTAACTATTGAAGGAATAGAGATAGAAAAACTAGGACAAAAAATAGTCTTCAAATTCTTCAAAAAACCTGCTTTCAAAAACCTCAATTTGGTTGAAAACAAAATTAGCCAACTAAACTATCTTTCTAAAGAAATAAGCTTCAAAAAGATAGAACAGCAACTGGAAACTCCAATTATTAAAAATAAAACAAAGGATTTGGAAAAAAATCCAAAATCAAATTTATTCTGATTTATCAAATGCTTTCTGGAAAAAAAAATAATATATGGTGGAATTACCATATGAAAATGATTTTTTAGAAAAACAAATCCCTAGAAAAGCTCGTCCAATTCAAATGAATTAAGAGCTTCTGGATTATTGCCAAAAAGAAATAAATGATCTGTTAACTAAAGGGATTATTAGGAAGTCCAAAAGTCCTTGGTCATGCTTTGCTTTTTATGTGAATAAAAATGCAGAAATTGAATGAGAAACTCTAAGGTTAGTAATCAATTACAAACCTATAAATGAAGCCCTCCAATGGATTAGATATCCAATTTTGAATAAAAAGGATTTGCTAAATCGATTGCATTCTACAAAATTCTTTTCCAAATTTGATATGAAATCTAGATTTTGGCAAATTCAAATCAAACTTGAGGTTTGATATAAAACAGCATTCACAGTCCCATTTGGTCAATACGAATGAAACATAATGCCGTTTGGATTAAAAAATGCTCCCTTAGAATTCCAAAGGATTATGAATGACATTTATAATCCTTATTCAAATTTCATAATTGTTTACATTGATGATGTTTTGGTTTTTTTCCTAAAACATAGATCAACTTTTCAAACATCTAACATTTTCATGGAAACCACCTAGAAAAATGGTTTAGCAATTTCAACAAAAAAGATTTCTCTTTTTCAAACAAAAATTAGGTTCTTGGTCATTATATTTTTTAAGGAACCATTACTTCAATCGAAAGAGTAATTCAATTTGCTGACAAATTTCCTAATCAAATTATTGATAAAAATTAACTGCAAAGATTTTTGGGATGTTTGAATTACGTCTCAGATTTCTTCCCAAATTTTCAAATACTATTCAACCTCTTCATGATAGGTTGAAAAAATATTTGCCTCCATGGACGGATTTGCATACAAATATAGTTAAACAAGTCAAACTTCAGGCTAAGAGTTTGCCTTGTTTACATCTCAATGATCCATCAGCCCCTAAAATGGCAGAAATTGATGCATCTAATTTAGGATATGGTGGTATCCTAAAACAAGTTCAGAATGGTAGGGAATGTGTGATAGCCTATACTTCCAAACATTGGAACCCTACTCAGCGAAATTATTCAATTGTTAAAAAAGAAATCTTATCAATAGTTTTATGTGTTCAAAAATTTTAGTCCGATTCATTGAATCAGCAATTCAAAATTAGGGTAAATTGCAAATCTACCAAAGATGTTTTACAAAAGGATGTCAAGAATTTAGCATCCAAACAAATTTTTGCTAGATGGCAGGCTATATTGTTTGTTTTTTATTTTTAAATTTAATATATTAAAGGATTATCAAATTCTTTACCTAATTTTCTCACCCATGAATTTCTGCAGGGAAATGCCAAGAAAGGAAAGAGATAAAAATAAGAGTCTACCTTCAAACTCTAAGAAAATCCAAAGTCCACCTTCAGATTCTGCTTCAAAAATAAATGCCCCACTGGCATCTAAATCCAAAGACAAAGGAAAGCAAGTTATTGCTTCCACCTAAATCTCCTCACATCCAATTTCCCCATTGAAAATGGATTTACCAATTGAAACCCGACAAAAAATTGTAGAACAAATTCAAAAACCTCTAGCTTTACCTACCAAGAAATTTTGGGCAGACATTGCAGAGGAAGAAAGTGATGAAGATAAACACCTCCTCATCACTAAATCCAAATTCAACCAAATAATAGCCTAAAAATCCAAATAGATGACCATAATTGGATCATCCTCCAAATCTTTGATTGAAACTGATCCCAAGCCTATCAAAACACAGGCCAAATATTTTCCCAAAACTAGGAAAGAGAAAATCCTTCAAATGGAACTGGAGATATGGCATGAAAACCCCAAAATTGCCATAACCAAGTTTCTTCCAAAAAATTGGCATTATCTGCCAACAAATCTTTAAAAATAAGAGAATTTTATGAGTTTATCTTAACTGACACCAAATTAGTGATTATTAATCACAAGGTTAGGAAAGATGAACCAAATTTTATATCTTATTCTACTTTTAGAATTGAGAAAATTTTATCAATCCCTGATTGGAATCAAAATCCTTCTATAGGCGAAAGATTTTCTAAAACTTATGATCCAAGAGTGTATACACACTGGGACTACATACAAGCTTGGTATAATACTTTATACTTTCAAAATGAAAATTATACGCATACTTGGTTATTCTTTTTCAATCAAAATACCAAGTACAAATTTCCAAATTGGATTTTCACCTAGTGGGATATTTTTGGTCCCGTTCTAGAAATTTTTCCAACTAATGTCAAAGAAGGTTAGGATATGTTCCAATATTATTTTGATAATTTGAACTATGGGAATTTTTCCATCCTTCTCCAATTTTATTCAAAAATTGGTTTGCCTTGGGTATATTTCTAGAAGTATCAATACTCCAAGGAAAATCAATTCTTGAAACTCCTGGTCCTTTACCAAACTGGAGCAGTCAAATGGTGGGCATCTTATAATCAAGCTCAGAAGGCACACAAATATCAAATCTTGAAATGGTTCGAAAAATATCCTCATTATCATAAGAACACGAAGGAGAGATCGAGCCAATTTCTCCAAGACAAATCTAGTATTACTGCTGCCCTAGTTACAATATCATCCAAGGAGGATTATGTAGAAAAACTTCAAGAAATTATCCTTCAACTCAAGGGACAACCAGCAAAATCTAGCTCTTCCAGTTCAACTGATCTAGGAGAAGTAGAGGAAGATTTTGCCCAATCAAATGAGGACGATTGCTTTGGGATAGAACTAGCAAAAGATTAAAAGCAATTTAAATTTCAGATAAAGAAATCTTGAGTCAGCATGTTGACCACATTGACCAAATGAAATATAAACTAAATTTCAGCCAAATTAAATGAAAATTCACTGTTGGCATATGCACATGACATTCTGACTAAATTAAATTCAAATTCACTGTTGGCACATGTGGACAAACTGGCTTTTGGTACCCGACAAATTTTTCAAAAGGGAAATTTGTCAATTTAAAATAAAGCAGATTCTGATTTCCCATTAGCACTGTAGTAAATAATGTAGATTCCTTATTTCCATTAGACTACAGTAGCAAAATTTTCCTTTCAATGTTTCCCCTTCCTTAGTTGTAGGGCACGCTTTTGATTCACCAAGCTACTAACTCTCCTGCAAGCATTCTCTGGAATACCGGAATCCTTAGCAATTTGTAAGTTATCTCTCATTATAATAAAAATTATGTTGTATGCATTATTTGGATAGGCTGGCAAAAGGCCCAACTGAGGGGAGCCCAGTCCGCTGAAGGGAACCACTCCCAGCCAAAGCTCCATTAAGCACACAAATAGAGAAGAAGACAGTCCACAGAGGCTGATTGACAAGAAGCTTGCAAGAGCCGAATTACAGACTTAGCCTTTTTTGTATATAGGACTCTGTGTAATAAAGAGGAAAGGCATTCTGAGAGAGGACTCATTGTAACCCAGAGAGCTGAGAGCTATGGAGCTCACTAGAGAGAAACTCCTGTAAAAAAGAATGTATATAGCAAATATTTTCCTAGTTATAAAATCAACCGTGGACGTAGGGCCTGGTACCACCCGGATTTGGCCAAACCATATTAAAAAATCTTCTGTTCTTCTCCTTCTTCTTTTGATTTCTACGCTAGGTTTTAGTTAGGAGTTCACCGAATCACTTTTCGTTGGCTAAAGTTTGGGTCCTCCGTATGAACTAAATTTCATAGTCAACATTTTAGCGCCATCTGTGGAAAATCCACCTGCATCCTAGTTAATTTTTACTATGATGGTTGGCCTACTTGAATCTCATCATATGGAAGCTATTGTTTCTCTAGTTGGATGTATCTAGTCTCGCCTTTATCAAAGAGCAATACACGAACCAGAAAACCACTAGACTCCTTGGTCAACCTCTCCTCCATTCTAGCAAGTCGCTCAACGTTGGACCACTGGACTGCTTGGGTTTGCTGCTCATATTGGCCCCTCCCATTCAACTAGTGGTTATTGTTCATGTCTTCTAGCCATAGCAGTAACTTGCAGAAACCAATAATAGCAACATGAAACTAAGCTCGTAACCATGCTACAATCCATGCATGACAGGCTCCTAACGACCTAGTAACTTGATCTTCGCTAGCCTGTAGCAGTCCGACTCCATCACGGGCTCACACAACAGTAATGTGACAGCCTGCACGATGACGAGCTTGCACTCAACCATGCAGGACTTCATTTGGCAGTGAGTTCATGCAGTAGGGAAGTCCCATGACGAGCTTGAGTCCACTGGCCATCCAAGAGTTAGGTTCAATGTCAAGCCAAGCAGACCTATGATGTAGCAATTCCTGCAGTGAAGAGCTATCATCCACGAACTCAGCCCACACAATAGGTCGCACGAGGATGAGCTTAGCCCCTCGCAGTTTATGTAGCAACAAGCTTCCAACTGTGAGCCCTGTCTTCACAACCATGCAACGACAAGTTCGGCCCTGTAGCAGCTCAAAGCTCATGTGATGACGAGCACACGTCCTAGTCGTGGTTCGGAGCCCGCCAAGCTCGCAGCCACCCTATAGCAATTCAAACTTTGCATCATGCAGTAGCTTGCACATTTATTTTTTGTAGCCATGCAGTGACGGGCTCACACCCATCTGCAACTCATTTCAACATCAAGCTTGTCGAGTGCAACATCTCGATCTTCATAGTACAGCAGTTCGTACCGTGACAAGCTTCACCATGTAGCAGTCCTCGTAATGGCAAGCCCACGATAGCAACCTACAATAGCCTATTTTAGTCATAAGCTCTTAACTATAGAGCGTTTTGATGCCAAGCCCACAGCCACGTAGTAGCGGTGCAATAGCTCATGGTATCCCGAGCTCGTTCCCAGCCATGGTTCGCTTTGACACGTAGCTCACACCACATAGAAGCAGTTCAAAGCTTGCCGAGCTTGCAATTACATAAAAGCCTGAAGCTCACAACATGCAATGGTCTGGCTCTCGAATCTTGTGCAAGGATGAGCCCACGTCCCAGTTGTTGTCCATCTCCCTGCCAAGCTCGCAGTCCATACAGCAGCTCGTGCCCAGTACAAATCATCCCCTCATCATGCTCTCAGTCCAACCGCAGCTCGCGAGAGGATGAGCTCACATGTAGCCTTCGTCTATTTCCATATTGGGCTCATGGTCCATTCAGTAGTTTGTACCACGAAGTGCTCATAATAGCTTACTTTTGTCGCAAGCTTGCAGTGGCCAACGAGCTCTCCACCATGAAGCCTGGTCCATGCAACTGTTCAACTTTCAAAGCTCACATGATGGCGAGCTCACATCCAACTACAGTTCAGTCTTCACGGTAAAGGTCCCGTGAAGAGCTTGCACAGTTGTGAAGCTGTTTGAGTTAATAGCGAGCCCCTGTAACAATCGTGCAGAGGTTGAACTCGACGACCAGCTTCCATGCCAACTGTGCAGCGTCTGGTTCCAATGGGAGGCTTGCACAGCGATCGTGTGGTGACTCAGTCCATGCAGTCAGACTAACATTCGGATTCAACACCAAACCGATAGTAGATGTGAACTAATCAGACTTGATAAAGGGTTCTTACATAGGCATCATGTAGCAAAAACACCTCCACAATGAGCTCATGCAGCAGTGTCATTCTAGGAGGCCACACTCGTCCAGTGGTCATGCAATCCTATATCCAGTGTGGAGCTTATGCATTTCTCATACAGTAACTGAACTTGACGACAACCTAGTGCATGATAACCATGTATTGAGGTTGGGTCCAATTTTGGATAAGAAACAGCAGTGACATTCAGTTTGCACCTCGCCATGCAGCAAGAGCACTCCAATGACGTTGAGTCCGTGGCTTCTGTCCTCCGAGGTCAACACCCAACTGAGCAGAAACCTAGAGTGGGGGGCTTGCCACTCCAGCTCCAACAACATTATAGCTCTTATTTGAACAAAGCTAAGTTCTCATTCTTTATCTACTTGAACGAATTGGATATAACTTTTTGTCCTAACAATAAATATTTTATTACAGCTGGTTTTTTACTCCTTCTCATTTAGAGTTAAAGTTGCATTATTGGGTGTCCAGGTAGGTTGTACAGATGCGCCCAATAAGCACCCAAACTCATGCCAGCCGAGGTGCCCCCAATGAAGGGGACAAAACCCCGAGGCATTTGCCAAACCGCAGGACAATACCTCTAGGCATGAGCGCGATGGTTAAATCGCACCTAATCGGCTCTGGCCACCCTTTCCTATGAGGAACCTTTCCAAGGCACAATTGTGTCTGGGTCAAACTCCACTGGGTCGAACTCTACTAGGAACCCTAGAAAGCAACCCCGCCAACACTCCAAACACCCTGCTCATCATGCATCTGAGCGACCTCCTTGGTTATTCAATATAATATATGTTTTTAAATCATGATTTTCTGGCTGAAAGCCCTTTTATGCTAAATCAAATGATTTATTAATATCTACTACCAAAGTCGATTGACTTATCGGACATTCATTCTACTTAAATTTTATAAACTGTGATTTGCAGGGACTTGTTCATCTTAGCATGGCATATCAAGCTTTTACCAGCAGAAGTCTAACTCCCAATCCGCAGAGCACACTACAAGTTGAGGGGTTTATGTTGTATGCATTATTTGGATGGGCTGGCAAAAGGCCTAGCTGAGGGGAGCCCAGTCCGCTGAAGGGAATCACTCCCAGCCAAAGCTCCATTGAGCACACAAATCGAGAAGAAGACAGTCCACAGGGGCTGATTGACGGGAAGCCTGCAAGAGCTGAATTGTAGACTTAGCTTTTTTTGTATATAGGACTCTATGTAATAAAGAGGAGAGGTATTCTGGGAGAGGACTCATTGTAACCCAGAGAGCTGAGAGCCATGGAGCTCACTAGAGGGAAACTCCTGTAAAAAAGAATGTATACAACAAATATTTTCCTAGTAATAAAACCAACCGTGGACGTAGGGTTCGGTACCGCCCGAATTTGGCTGAACTACGTTAAAAAATCTTGTGTTCTTCTCCTTCTTCTTCTAATTTCTACACCAGGTTATAGTTAGGAGTTCATCGAATCACTTTCCATTGGCTGAAGTTTAGGTCCTCCGTACGAACCAAATTTCATCGTCAACAAATTGTTTGTAGTCTACTACAATGTTTACTTCATTTTAGTTAGTTGTATATATAAAATGAAATAGCTAATTAATAAGAAAAAGAAATAATTATATAAGTAGGTAAAACATAAAAATAAATGTTTTCAGTCCACAAAGCCTAACATAGGACACAACCCAATTATACACTTTACTAAAAAAAATGCATATCAAGTTTTAATATCAAAATCAATTATTAAGTAAGACGTATTCGATGCCCACTAAATACTTGATACAGTAAGTTTGAAAAAAATTCAGATTTTAAATCATTAAATTAAAGTATACTTAAATACATATTAAGGAGTTAAAACGACTAAAAAGAATAGAAAACCTTAAGGCATACTAATTTAAGCATTTAAATTAGCCACAATAAAAAAGTAATTTAATTTATTTTTTTTATTTATTAGTTTTTTTCAAATCCCTCAAAATACATTTCACAAATTTGCATCTATAAACTTTAAATATTCATAATTTGTTTGAAGATCTTCATAGCAATTATCCAATAAAAACTTTAGCTATATTGCATATAAGGTATAACAAGACCCATTAATCATAATCAAACAAAAGGAAATGGGTTAAGTCTCGGAACAGGAGCACAAATTAAAGGATGAGCCCTGGCAAGCGTCATCCTAGGTTTCTCTTCCATGTCAATAGTCTCATTGCCTCCATCAACCTTCCACTCAAAACACTGAATCATAGCAGCAATATTGGCTAGGACAACCTGAAGTGCAAGTGAGGTTCCAGGACAGACTCTTCTTCCACTCCCAAATGGAATGAAGTGAAAGTGTTATCCTCTTACATCTAACTTGTTGCTCATAAACCTCTCTGGCTTAAACTCAAGCGAGTCCTCCCAGTAATTTGGGTCTCTACCAATGGCCCACATATTAACAAATAGCGGAGTGTTTGCTGGAATCTCATAACCAAACACAACGCAGTTTTCTGTAGATTTCCTCGCTATCATTGGAGATGTTGGGTGAAGTCTTAGTGTTTCTTTAACTATAGCTTGCATGTAAGGAAGGTTGATGATATTAGATTCCTCTACTATTATGCTCTTTCTAATTACCGGATCAATTTCTTGCCGTGCTTTCTTCATCACTCGTGGGTTGTTGATTAGTTCTGCTATTGCCCATTCAATAGTTAAAGCAGATGTGTCGGTTCCTACCATAAATATATCCTACAGTATTTTAAACAATAAGTTATACTTATTATTGGTCAGTCTAATAGAGAATTATGAATTTAATAACATGGCCTGATGAATTTCTTATAGTAGGATAACGAGAAAATAGACATTGAAGTGGCTATTAAACATTGTCCATGATTTATCATAGGAAGTCATATGAAGGAAGTCAATGCAAGTTAGTAAAAATGTCCATTCAAGAGAAACAGAAATCCACACGTAATCCTTGATTGGAAAAATAGAATTCAACCAACATCTGCTTATTAATAATAAGCGAATTTATTCCCCTCTCCGGGAAAACCAAAAATTATGGCCCTATTTGGGAACCTATTTTTTAGTTTTTAAAAACAGGTTTTTTGTTTTTTTGTTTTACAAAAATGAAAACTCTTGTTTGGCACACTGTTTTTATAAATTGTTTTGGGGAAACTGTTTTTGAA